>JBBYHO010054418.1:0-49451 GCA_038382025.1 Adansonia gregorii
TGATTTATAAAAAATTATTTAATTATAATTTCTTCATATTTATTTTTAGTATTAAATTCAGGTTCAGGTTCTGGTCGAGCTTAGGTTCTGGTTTTTTCGAGTTTGGGTTATTTCAGGATCGGGTTCTTTTGGGCTTGGGTCATTTTGGGTTTAGGCTATTTTAGGTTCGGACCATTGACTTGTTGGTCAAATCGGATTCGGTTCGGGTTCGAGCTCGGGTTTTTTTGAGCGGGTTTTTAGGTTCGAGTTTATTTGATCACCTCTAGTGTTATTCAGTTTTTAAGGTTTCTTAGGGTTAAACTCGGGCCACGGATGCTTAAACGTCAATGAAATAGAGAAAAGGATGACATGGGTGTCATAATTTCATTCCACAATCCCAAAGTTGTTTGAGACAATGAAACAACCCATTGACCATTCCAAAAAACAAGGGTGTTAAACTTGAAATTAAGGCCTAACATTTTAAACAAATGGAAGGGTTACCCTTTTTGAAAATTAGCATTTTTGAGCTTATTTAACCATGAATCCAGGCCTAAAAAACTTGATTTATCCCTAATATTGGAGGACAATGTAGTGAAAACATTAAATCCATGTTATTCTCAATATATTAAAGGTAGCATAGACTTAACTTGGGGTTTTTGGATCAATGTAGCCAACATGTAAGCATTTTGATGAACATGTTAAGAACAAAATATGACATGCATAGAGATAAACATAGATAGCACAAAAGATGATATTTTGGCTAGAATAAATGGAAAAAATACATAGAAAAGAGTACAAATAAATGCATAGACATATTAGATAGATGAATGACATTAAGAATCATGCTATGAAAGATGATGCGACCATGTTTAAGGAAAAACATGCTAGGATTTTCAAAATAACATTTTTATTCAATGAAACCTACCAAAATGCGAGAAAAAGCATGAATATACTTAAGACATGTTAGGATCAATATTTAACTATGAGTTGAACATGTTAAGTTGGATGAAACATGATAAGGAATGCACAAATAAGGGGCTATTTTGATGGCAGAATGAAAAATGACATGTTTCGCCATCCAAACAACATTAAAGCATAAAAAAAAAAATCAAAATCCTAAGATTACCACAATCAAGGCCACAATAATGAATGACAATCTTAGAATTGTCATGGTAACATGAAAAAGATCATTAGGATGATGCAAATGCTGAAAACAAGAAAATAAATAGAGCAAAAGGAGAAAATATACTAAAAGCTTTAAGCTTTAGCCTTTTTCTTTGAGCAATAACTTTAGACTCACTTTTCTCCCTCTTTTAAATGTTGATTAGCAAGAAAATGATGAAAAGAAAGAGCTTTTTAGTTATATGTTGATGGAAGGGAGTTTTGAGGGGAATGATGAATGGAATGGAGGGTTTTACAAGGGTTTTTAGTTTTGATTTTAATAAGCTATAGGAATGGAAAAGTGTTTTTTTGGTTTTAATGTAATAGTGTGTAGCCTCTTTTTCAGCTGAGCCAAATTTTGGTTTTGTAGTCACATGCTTAGCCCAGGTTTATAGGCCAAAGATTAGCGCATTATAGGGTTCTCTCAAAATACCATATGATAGCTTTAGTACTATTCACAGCTAGCTAGAATTCCATTGGTTGCTAGTAGTAGGGTGGTAGAGCAGCGAGATTTGGAGTAGTTTAACACTAAGGAAAAACCAAACATGCCCTCCAACAATCCATTTAATCCATGAAAATATCCTACTTTCAAATCAATTTAGGCCTTAAAATTTGTTAAAACCCAATCATAAATCCAATGTTAATGCCTAATATGCATTTTGATGATTTTTTATGCAAAAAAATGTTTAAATCAAATTTTAGATCGATGGTGCAAAACAGTGAAAATAGCATGACCTAAGCATTTTTGCGTTGTGGTATGAGGAGACTTGGTATCATTACCAAAGGCATTCTTAGCTTCTAGTATCAATGCCAGGAGGCCCTATATTGATACCAAAGGTACTTTTTGGCTATTGGTATCAACACAAAGATAATGTATTGATACCAAGTATGAAATTTTTTTTGGTATCAATACCCTATGGTTTGTTTCGATACAAATGGGTCCAAAGTCACAATTTTAGCTTTGAAACAACATGGTATCAATACCACAAGCTTTTGTATTAATACCATAGCTTGTGTATTGATACATACTCCCTTTTATCAATAGAAATGAACCCAATATCATAATTTAGATTCGAAACAACTTGGTATTGATTCCTTACTTGTTGGGGTATAAAAAGGAATAATGAAAACTTTCATGTCCCATTGGTTTTTCGGTGACGGTGCGTAAGACATTTTGATTTTTTTAAATGCAAAACCCCAATTTTCTCTCATGGAATAATAAAATCTTATTTGAACAATATAGGAATTGTAATTAAATGCCACATATTGAAGCCGAATAAAAATTAAAATTCAAGTTAATACATAATTAAAAGGTATCGATTTTCGGGTATCACGAGAGGGTCGATCCTTACTTGTGATCGTAACCGACTCTCGGACCCATTTATATGATCTCTGGTATGATCACGGGCCTTGGAGTTTTTATTCTAGGGTTTCTTAACCCTCAAAATACAAACTCCGATTGGTGACCAATCTCACCTAACCCAAATAGATTTGTGGCGAGTCCAAATAAATTGTCATTTTGTAATGACTATTTAAGGTTAAGTCGAGTAGGCGATTCATCTCGACCACCCAGTCCCAAAAAATAAAAAGTTATCAATAATGATATGATCTATACAAATAAGAGAATATAAAATAATAATAAATTTAATAAATATAGGAGCGAAGGCATTTAAGTCAGGCTTGGTTAGGATTCGTATCTGGACCATGTTGTGACAGTAACTAATCTCACCTAGCCAAAATAGATTTGAGGTAACTCTAAGACAAAATGGTCATTTTGTAACAACCATTTAGGGTTAAATTGAATGTGTAATTCATCTCGACACTTATCCCTAAACACAAAAAATAATAAAAAGATAATAATAACAATAACTACAACAACAACAACAACAATAATAATAATAATATGGCCCTTACAAATAAAGAATAATGATATATATATATATATTTAGGAACAAGGGGTACACCTACCTTTTAAGTCGAGCTAGTCAGGATTTGTAATCCCGCTCACATTGGAATAACTTAGCAACTCTGCTGGGGACAAGTTGTAGAGTTAAGCCTAAAATTGATTATGTGTTAATTACATTTTGATTGATTCGGTTTCAACTGGTATTTAATTATAATTCTTGGTATTTTTGAAATAATTTTTTTTGGATTTATATGGAAATTCTAATATATATTGTTCATATTTTTCACTAACCCTATTTGTTTCCTCTGCAAGGTTATTTTTATAAGGCATTTAGGATAAGGTTTTTTATTATTTTTGAAAGACTAAAGTCATAAAAGGTTTGTTTGCTCCCTAGCACATACTAAACACATGCATATGCATTAGACTTTACTCCTAGCATATGGAAAGGCATAAGTCACCCAATATTTTAGGAGAATGTGAAGTAGCTTTGCCTTCTAAGGTGTTAGCCTCTGTCTGGGCACTCGAATTGTACCCTTTCTGACATGAACTTAAGATAGGTAAGGATTAAGGTATATCGTCAGTTCTTTTGAAACTTAAAGAACAATTCAAGAACTTTTTTAGTTATTTAACCCAAACTTCATGTAATGAATTGTAAGGTCCTCATCTAGTTAGAGCCATACCTAATTTTAGAAGTTACCAAATAGGTACACATAGGGGAATTCTTTTAACTTTTTATTCTTATAATTTGATTTTCTTGATAGCAATAAATGTATATTACTTTGCATTGGAATTTTATTTTTGTTCTATTTATTTCTTGCCTTGATTTGCCATATTGTGATAAATTTTCTCGAAGCAATTTCTAGTTGTTTTTATATCATTTTTAATAAAAACTTCTATGATAAGAAAAATGGACTTCATGGATTCTTTTTCTAAGTTTCAAAAAGAAAAAAAAAATCAAAACTAAAATCAAAATCATATTGATCAAATTCTTAAAGCCTTCAGGCTTGCTAAAGAAAATTAGAAAAAATAGTGCTAGGATTTTTCTTTTTCAGTTTTTCTCTTGAATAACATCCATATCCCATAAAGGACTTGTAAATTCTTTCAAGCATTTTTGCATCTACAAGATTCCCATATTCATTGTTTATGTGCTCAGACATTTGTAATTCCCATAATTTGCTGAATTCAGTTCATTTATTGCATTTTAAGGACTAAGACAAGGGTGACAATTTAGAAGCAATAATCAAGACGTTAAAGTCCATCCAAGAGGAGTTCGAACACAAGGTTCATGGAATGAAAATATCATATACAAAATAATTTAAAATAAATATTGGCATTCTTGAAAGAGAGTATGAAAGAAAGACCATCATCTATTAGGTCAATTGGGCATGACCTTGACAACTTAGTTGGAAGCATAGGCTAACACTTTGGAAAAAACTACTAGGGAAGTCAAACAAGATGCGTAAGAAATAAAAGGATGACTTTTAGAGTTGATAGAAAGGATAGGGAACCAAAATTAAAGTAGAATGAATTGTCCTCATGAGTCAATATCACTATGCACTCAATAACTCAAAAGCTAATCAAGCATATTGCTAGGGAAAGATTCTGATCCATGGCCAATTTAGATAAATCAAAAGAATATGCATAGTCTTCCATCATTATAGATCAAACCAAACCCTCATCAACATTTATTAATCTTCGTTCACTTTCAAGCTCTGGTACAAGTAAGAAATCATAGGGAAATAAAAAAAATTATAATTTGACTTAATCCCAATAACCTATAGGGATGTGTACCCTCATTTGCTCCAAAATCAACTAGTCACACTTGTTTATGTTAAATCCCATGAAATCCTATATAAAAAAGGTATAATCCTCAAGCCTACTATAAGTACTACGCTCTATTGAAGACTATTTTCAAATTAAAAATAAGGTGGAAAGCCTAATGGAAGCTAGATTGTTAAGGTTTGAAATAGAAACTAGATTGGAAGGAACTTACTATCAAAATATTCGCAAACCACTTACCTTAAAGGGATAGGAAAACATCAATACCAAGATCAATTCAATTTGATTCCCATCACCAATGCTAAATTTCTATCACAACTTATTTAGAATCACTTTCTAGGGCCTTTATAGATAGAGCTACTAAAACCTTTATACCTAAGCAATTATAATGCCAATGAGTAGTGTGAATATCACTCTGGCAATCAACATCATTCAACAAAAGACTATCTCCAATTAAAATACAATGTTAGGGACTTCATCTAGCTAGGAATGTTGAGTTTCAAAAGGAAAAAGGCCCACTTCCTATGCAAAGTCAACGACTAAACCTAAAAATGGTGGAAGGAAACTTTTTCTAAAAATTAAAGTGCTAAAGGGCAATGAAGGGATGCTAAAGTTAATCTTTTGGCTACTTGCTAGGTTTTGTAAATCTAAGGGGTTCAAAAAGAATGATTAGTATTTGCAAGGATTCCCTAGAAGCATTAAGATAATTTGAAAAATGAAGTCTTTGCAAGAACAATACTTTTGTTGCTTTTTCTTTTGAATCTTGTATATGTGATTTTTTTATACTCTAACAATGATTGAATAAATAAGAGAGTTTTGGTTGATGAAACAATGGTATTGAATCATGACTCAAATTCCTCAGATTTTTACCTCTATACTAATCTCCATGTTTGATATTTAGCCAATTGCTTGGCACCCAATCTATACCATCAAATACTGCCCTATTTATTCACATATTCATTCATTTAGTAATTCATTCACTCAAACATGCATCCATTTTCCATTCTTTTAGAAACATACATGGATGATGATAAAGATCAATGTTGGCAAGACACATATTCATGCAAACTAATTTAGGTTATTTTTTTTCCATTCAAGATAACAGGGAAACATAAAGGAAAAGAAAAAGAAACTACTTGACAAGACAAGTTGAAATAAATCCAAAATAAGAAAGGGAAATGAGAGCTCTAAACATTTCAAATCACTCAAAGAAGTTAAAAAAAGGGCATTATAGAGGAAAAGTCTACACAAAAGTAAAACCTTGACCAAAGGATTTGCAACCAGTTCCATACCATCCTGACACTCTTGCCAAGGCATTTGAAGGAGTGCAATGAAAAAGATTGTCAACCAATATTTAAGATACACCATATGGTAAATATGAAAACTATACAATGAAATGTGCCTATAGCTAGTCTACCACTAGCCATTTATATTAACCTTCATATAAAAGGCAGATGCAAAAACCACTACTACATAAGAGAAGCCTATAGTTCCTAGCTTGGATAAGAATAAAGGTGTAAACAGAAGAGTGAAAAGCCAGTTGAAGCATAAATCAAAAAACAAAAGTTACAGCCTTTTAAAAAAAATTTAAAAGCCATAGAAGGGGCTAAGCTCTGTAGTAGTGTTATTTTTTATTATCATAGTTCGGTGCTGAATCTGATTATTCTGCCAAAGTTTAAAATTTTGAAGTTCAAAAAGTATGGTAGATTCACATGTGCCAAGGCACATTTGATGACATATTGCCAAAAAATGGCTAGATATATCAGAGATGAGAAATTGCTCATCCATATTTTTCCTGAAAGCTTGACTAAAGTAGCTCTAGAATGGTACTTCCAATTAGAAAGAGGCTAAGTGAGCATATAAAGGGATCTAACTTGAACATTTTGACAACAATATAAGCATTGGTTGGAAATTGCTTTGGATCGAGAAACCTTCCAAAACATGATAAGGAATCTTGATGAGAGATGCAGAGAATAGGCTTGTGGAAAGACATAGCCTTGTATGTCTAACTATCTTTCACTAATAGAGAAATACATGTCTACTTCATGGAAACTCTGCCACCTCGGTACTATGACTAATTGGCAGAAAATGTGTTCTTTGAGTTGCAGATATTATGTTTTTAAAAAGAATTGAACATGGCATAAAAACAACATCATGGACACTAGCGAGGTGGCAAATGTGAGACGAGAGAGTGATTCTGTCAACAAATGCTAACAAGTCACAATCGATGGAAGTCGAGATCATAGTGAGTCAAAGAAGTAAGGAAATCCATTCAGATTGCATTTTTGCCCCTAGCCTTTTATTGCTTAATGATGTCAATAACTTTATTCTTGTACCTTATAGCCTTTTACATAGACTTTTTCAACCTAAAGTTCAAAAAGCAAAGAGACCCGACAGATAGTTCAGGCAATTTTCAAGAACACAAAATATATAAAAAAGTGTATTATGCCTCACCAATTTCCTACATTGAGCTCTTTCCTTTACCTATTTAGAATCAGATGATCTCTACTGTCTTAGCAAAGCCTAAGAGACCGCTCTACCCAAAATGGTATAATCTGAGTATCAGATGTGAGTATCACTAAAAAGTGGATAGTCATTCCATAGAGAACTACAATGCATTCAAGAGCAAATTACAAGCTCTTAGCAATACTGACCTAATGAAATTCTAAGAGCTGGTGGATGCCAATAAAGGATGTGGACACCTTATTTTGTCTAAGCTATTATCCAAGGCATTGGAGGTCATTATCTAGGACATCTCGGAGTCATTCAAATGAGCATGAGTCAGTTTCCCATTATTCCCAGTAAGATGAGGTGTTTGGAGAGTCAAGAGTAAGGAAATTCACATTTGCGCATAAATGTCTTGATACATGAGACAGAGAACCAAAGGGACATAAAAGGTTTTAAAAAAATGTTTTTCGCATCCTACTTGAGTACCTAGTAGAATGTGAAAGGTTTTTATTTGTATAAAATTCTTGATTCTTATTTTGAAAAGGGTACCTCATCATTAGAATGATCCGTAAAACCCCTATCACATATGGGTGAGAGGAATTTCACACACTATTCTAACTCTAAGACATTGCCTTTATTTTTCAAAGGCATATGAATTTTATTTAAAACAAAAATAAAGGACACATGACTCAGTCTGGACACTGAAATACTACTTCGAATCCAAGGACCAAAAGATAAAAGAAAAATGAACCTATCCTTAAAGTATACCTTCGGCATACAAGCACCCGGTGGTTACTTAAGATAAGGTTTTAAGAACAATTACAAAATCCTTAAGGCTTATCGTCGACACTAAGGCACCCGATAACTACTTAAGATTTGGTTATAAGGAAAATTAAAATATTCCTAAGGCTTACCATCGACACTATGGCACCCAGTAACTACTTAGGATCAGGTTCTAAATGAAAATTAAAATATCCCTAAGGCTTGCCATCAACACTAATGCACCAGGTAACTACTTAAGATCAGGTTCTAAGGAAAATTAAAATATTCCTAAGGCTTACCATTGACACTAAGGCACTCGATAACTACTTGGGATTTGGTTCAAAGAAAAATTAAAATATTCTAAGGCCTACCATCGACACTACGGCACCCGACAAAAAATATTATGAAAATGCCCTTGAGGTCTACCTTCGACATGAAAGTATCTCGGTCCCTCTAATGAACTCAAAAATGACCTTAAAAGGATAAAGGAACCTTAAACTTTCACCTTTGGCATAAAAGTCCTTAGTGAAAAAAATTACAAAAATGCTCATGGAGTATACCTTCGACATGAAAGTATCTCGGTATCCTTGATAGACTCAAAAATAACCTTAAAAGGCTAATGGAACCTTAAACTTTCACCTTTGGCATAAAAGCATCATGGTAAATCAAATTACGAAAATGCTCATAGAGTATACCTTCGACATGAAAGTATTTCGGTACCCCTAATGGACTCAAAAATAACCTTAAAAGGCTAAAGGAACCGTAAACTTTCGCCATTAGCATAAGAGCATCTTGATGAGAAAAATTACAAAAATGCCCCTCGATATACTTTTGACATGAAAGTATCCCAGTACCCCTTAATAGGCATTAAAATGATAAAAAGTGGATGAACCTATCCTAAATGTGCACCTTAGGCATAAAAGCATCCCGATTACTATCTATGATTCGATTTTAGAAAAATTACCAAAATACCCCTAAGGTATACCTTCAACATGAAAATATCCCGGTTCCTTAATGGACACTAAAATGATGAAAAGTAGATGAATTTAGTCTAAATCGAAAAGCTAAAAGTTTAAGTTTAACTTGAAATACAAAATTTGCAATCAAGCCCTTAAATTTTTAAAAATTACATTTCGTATCCTTCGGAGGACCAAACAAATACGAAAAGTTTTGAAAATTTTAATATCCCTAGAAAGGCCATAGAAATTAATAGAAATCGTTGAAACTGATGAAATGTACATTTTGCACCCTAAATATGAAAATTTACTATTTAGTCCCTACACAATAAAATAACCTAAAAATCATAAAAAAATCATATGAAATTATGGATGAAAATGCAGCCAATATATCAACAAAGATTCGACCAAATACCTTGCCCAAGTTTTTTTTTGCAATTTACAAAGTACCCCCTAAACTTTGTAAAATTACATTTTGAACCCTATATGGTAAAGTACCACAAAAAATCATTAAAAATCATCAAACCAGCAAAGAATCAACATAAAAGCCATGGTAACTATATGTAAGAAGGTTCGACCAATAATTTTTAGCCACAAAATATAATTTCCATATTTTACAATTTAATCCCTAAACTTTTTAATATTTACAAAATGACCCTTAAAGTATTAGAAATGCCTAAAAATTGTTTACAAATACACAAATCAGAAATCTCATGGTCTACAAAGCTCTCAACCAAGCCAAAAATGTCAAAAATAACTTTTATAAATTTTATAATTTAGTCCCTATGTTTACTAATATTAGAAATAATCTAAAAATCATGGAATCAAAATAACAATAAGCACAAAATGATCATAAACAATTCCAATCAGATTTGGGAAAGATGAAAACATGAAATACATACATGCTTTGACATAAAAACCATGGAAATAAGCATAAATAATTATCATCAAACTTAGATCAAAGTAAAATCATAAACTAAATATAATATTATTTTAATCAACAAATCAACATCACAATAACATGAAAGAAACATGAACATAAATACAGCAAAATCAAAATCATAATAACAAGAATAATAGTATATATATATGTATATATATATATATATATACACAAGCTTTAACTCAAAAAACTAAAAATACAAAAAAATTTAAAGCCACCATGTTTAGCCTTTAAACATGGATGAGAATCCATGAGCCTTAACATGATTTTGGGTTATGAATGAGGATGAAAATCAATCAAAATGAAGTACAAAAAAGATAAGTATGAAACCTTAAGGAGAAACTTAAAAAACTAAATGCTTTTTTGTTCCAAGCTCTCTCTCTTTTTTTTTCTCTCTGGCCGAAAAAAACCCATGTGAAGAAAAAAAATCCTTATTTTATAGAGGAAGGGACGGCAATATTGCCACCCAAAATTGGAGTAGCTGAATGGCCACTAATTTCTTTTTTTTTTAATCTTTTTTTAATGTGAAGATGGCTTGCTAGGTTGGAAATAATAAATATTGCATCATAAACCCATGCTCTTGTTATCTTTTCTTCTAGTCATTCTATTATCAAGCTCATGTTGAAGTTTATCAGCTCATGTAATGGGTAATTTGGATGTAACCAACTTGGTTAGAAAGTAATTGGATATGAAAACAAGCTAGTTACCATGTAACTAGTTGGAAAAAGCAAATAAAATAAAATAAAATTTCCAAAAATCAAAATAAAATTTGAATTAATGTTAATTGATCATAGACAAAATTTTAGAAATGAAATGGTGTAAAAGATCCTGATTGAAAGTTAAAAACTCATAAAATTTTACGAAAAATGCCTTAGTGCAAGAAAATTGAGATATATGAAAAAAATTCAAAACCCATGAAATAAATTAAAATTTTCAAAACTGCTTTAATGGGAGTTAAATGACAATATTAGATGAATTTTAAAAATTTTAAGTCGAAGAAAATTCCCCCGAAAACATTTATAGATTAAAAACTTGATTTTTTGAAAATAAGAAAATTTCGAGGAAAAAAATCAAAAGTGATGGAAATGAATGAATTTTTTTGAACTAAATTAAGGTGAATCAAATAATAGTATTTGATGAATTTTAAAAGTCATAAACCAAAATAAAAATCATCACAAAAACATTTATAGAGTAGAAAATTTCATATTTTGGAAATAGGGAGATTTCAAGAAAAAAATTCAAAACTCATGAAAATGAATGAACTTTTGAAAACTGAATTAATGTGGATCAAATAATAACATTTTATGAATTTTAAAAATCATAAACCAAGAGAAATCTCCCCGAAAACATTTACGAAGTAAAAACTCCATATTTCAAAAATAGGAAAATTTCAAGAAAAAAATTCAAAACTCATGAAAATGAATGAATGTTTGAAAACTGAATTAAGATGAATCAAATAATAATATTTAATGAATTTTAAAAATTATAGACTAAGAAAAATCACCCTGAAAACATTTACGGAATAGAAAACTTCATATTTTGAAAACAAGGAAATTTAAAAAAAATTCAAAACTTATGAAAATGAATGAATTTTTGAAAACTGAATTCATGTGGATCAAATAATAATATTTTATGAATTTTAAAAATCATAAACCAAGAAAAATCACCCCAAAAATATTTACAAAGTAAAAACTTCGTATTTCAAAAATAGAGAAATTTCAAGAAAAAAATTCAAAACTCATAAAAATAAATGAATTTTTTTAAACTAAATTAATATGAATCAAACAATAATATTGGATGAATTTTGATATTTAAAACTCGAGATGATTCCACCAAAAATTTTATGAGTAAAGAAAAACTTCTATTTTAATATCAAGAAAAATTATGAAATTTCATTGACACTGAAGTAAAACAAATTCAAGACCACATATTATTTAACATTAATTTCCAAAGTGAGGAAAATGAACTTGTAAAATTTTAAAAATAGATCAACAAGAACTAAAAGTAAAATTCGCGAGCATGCTACTCGTATGACTACAAATTCAAAATTAATTTACTAAATTTATGGTTTGACACTTCAAGGTGGAAACTGCCAACATATATTTTTCCTTGAATATTTATAATTTTTTGAGGTGCGTATTGCCATAAATACTATACAGGTATCGCTATAATTATACGATGGTCAACTTCTAAGTTTAATGTAAAATTCTCTAAAAATAGGAAAATTGATCGTAAGATTATTGGCAGAGGTAATTTCCAAAATTTGTCAAGAACTTGTTTTAAAGAGAAAAATTTTTCCTTTATGGATTTGTCTTTTTTACCCAAAAAAATGAATTTTTCTGTCATGTGCATATACAGTTATTTACATATGACTAATTAAAATTTCAAACATGTGTAACCTCTCTGGTGGAAGTTGACCTCCATTAGAGTGGTCACTACATTTCCATTCTCGGATATTTAAGACTTTCACTGACAGATAGCCCGAACAAATTTAGGTGTCTATAGCTGCCCCTTTTTGTCCGTTGCTGAGAATGAAGAATAGGATAAAAACCAAATAGGCACAATTTTGTCTAGGCCACAAAGTACAAGAAAAATGAGATATGAACATATATATTAGAGTTTACTAATTAGAAGGGGAACTTTCAACCTATAGTGAAGTTAAAATTTAAAATGAATTGGTTGGGGTGAAAACGCACAAACCAGTTAGTAAGACAAAATGACTAAGACCAAGCAGTCAGATCAACAACTGAAATGAGTTACTTAAGACTAGGTTGATGGGTAGACAAAAGATACAAAGGTAACACCTAAGGTTAAACAAGTTTGATAGGGCTAAACTATTGTGTCAAACGCGATACAAAAGGGAGTTTGACCAGGGCGAAACCATCATGTCAAATAACAATGAAAGAAAGTTTGACCAGGGCTAAACCATCACGTTAAACAAAAGCGAAAAAAAGTTTGACCAAGACTAAACCATCACATCAAACGAGAGTGAAGAAAGTTTGACCAGGGCTAAATCATCATGTTAAACGAAATACAAAAGGAAGTTTGACTAGGGCTAAACCATCACATCAAATAGAGATGAAAATGGCGTTTGACCAGGGCTAAACCATCACGTCAAACAAAAGCAAAAAGAAGTTGGACTAGGGCTAAACCATCATGTCAAACAAAAGTGAAAAAAAGTTTGATCAGGGCTACATCATCACATGAAACAAAAGTGAAAAGAAGTTTGACCAAAGCTAAACCATCACATTAAACAAAAATGAAAAAAAGAAAAAAATTGAGCAAGGCTAAACCATAATGTCAAACGAAAGTTAAAAGAAAGTTTGACCTTAAGGTCTAAAGTTTGACCAAATAAAAAGTAGCAAGACTTGACCGAGTATAGCCAAGTAAGTAAGAATTTGATCGAGTATGATCGATTAGAGACAAACTGTGATAAGGTTGAAGTAATATAATATTTGAGATCTTTGAGGAAAGATTGACTTACTTTTTTATTTTGAAGCAATAAGCGTGATTGTTGTCTCCTTTTGCATCATGTTTACTTTTCCTGTAAATTATTAGATGCAAATGCATGCATAATGCATATGATGACTCGACTATATTAAGGGCATTTTTGAATCTATTTTTAGAGATATATTTTTCTTTTGAAAGTGTTTCTTTTATTTAGAATTGAAGGCATTTTCAGAAAATGTTGTAAACAATTTTGTATTTTTCCTTAGGTAAAAGAGTCAGTATGAACCTCAATTTGAAGGTGTTTTCATGAGATGTTATGGATATTTCCCCTCTTTTGTCAAAAGAAGCCCGTGGCTAAACTTGAAGTTGAAGACTTCTTCCTGTACTTGGAGTTAAAGGTTTAAATCATTAACTAGTTGTCACATGTTTGTCCTATGAAATCATTCTTCCAATCTTTATATAGGGATCTGGGAATTATTCAATTTTTCCTTAAAGGTCATCAAATATCATATTAATGTTTATCAACTCAATAATACAACCTTATCAATAAGATAAATATATGCTCGAGGCATGTTAACAAACTTTTATTGAAATCATGAAAAATATCATGACTTATCAAAATTCCAGGATTTATAGAATGAGATCACTTTTTCATTAACCTGTGGCAAAAGTTTACTTGATCAAAATCTATGAAAACTCCAAAACTATTTTGACCATGGATTTGCCAATATCAAGGAGAATGAAATAATATCTTCTTCATGATGTTTAAACTTTCTTATGATTGATGATCTTCATTTGGGAACTTTCTGAATGAGATGAAAAATGAATTTAAAAGGACAAATAGGGTGGCATTAGCAAAAATTTATCTTGAAGAAATTGATATGACAAAGTCGAGCTTTACCAAGACCAAATTCATATGGATGTTTGTTTAAAGAATTCTTTCAAAGACAAACAATCAAGTTATAACATCCTTTTAATCTTCAAATATCATAGCCTGACGGGTGTTAATTAATGCTAGTAAACACCAAGACTCAAAGGATTGATCTTGGTAAGCATTAATTATCAAGGTTAGGTACAAAGTTTTAAAAGGTTATTTGGAAAAGAATCAATTTCAAGGCATTTGACTCAACCATTTGTTAAGGTCATGAAATTTTCAAAGGTTTGGGGTCATTTCTAAATCAGGATGGTAGGTTCTCTCTGATTGGTGACTATCTTTGGTAATTTAGGAGCGATTTTTAGGCCTTTAAGCTTGCCCCATCATATTATTAAAGACCCAAAAATCATTCAAAAAGATGAAATTTTAAAAGGCTTCCTAGGAATAGCTCGATAGCCCAGATAGATATTTATGATCAAAATGGACTTCGTTAGGGATGTAATGTAGGCCATGGTTCAGGGCTTAGAAAAAAAAAGATAGATAGGCCCAAATAAAGTGTTTAATGGTAATTGAATCAATGATCAGTTCTTTTCAGAAAGAGTTGATTTCGGCATGTCTTTCAAGATGAACAAATTTTTTTTCTTCTATGACTTTTATTTTCTTCATTTTTTTTATTTCTCATTTTTTCTCTCTTCAAAACTTCCATCATTCTTTATTCTAAAAGAACTTGAAATTTTCTTCATTCTGCATTTGGAATATTTGAACATGAAATTTAAACTTTTTTCGTTCTTCAAAATTTACTTGATGACGTTTGATTTGTTCTTCTCGTAACCTTACAAGGGAATTTGCCCCTTCTAATCTTGAAGCTTTGCTTCACTTACTCCCCAATATGGAGGGTGATCCTTGATTAGGGTTTAAAGAAAGAAAATAAACTATCAAGTTCAAAGAAGGTTGGAAAAGGAATAATTTTCTATATTTAAGAAAAGATTAAGAAAAAAAGCCATTTTTTATTTCAAACATAGCTATTTGAACTGATCAAACATTTTTATAGGAAAAAATGTTATTTTTTCAAAATCATTTTGAATACTTCAATAGCATGATGCTGCACCTAATAAAGGCTTAAGATATGCCTTTCAATATGATTAGCTTCATAGCCACCAACGATTGGTTGAGCTTTTAAGAAAGAAAATCAGATTGGCTTGAAAAAGATCTCGGATCTCATATCTTATGTAGCAAATGATTTGAAAAGGCTTTTTCAAAAGGAAAATAAGAGTTTGGCTTATGTTCACTCTTATTCTTCCTAAATTAAGGATTTGGAAGAGTTTCACAATAATTATGGCAAAAGATTATGAAAATAAGGGAAATATCTAAATTACTCTCATTATTTTAATACATGTCAAACTATCAATATCTGAATCTTTTAGGAGCATAACCTATTTGTTTGACCTTCAAGGAATCCTTAGAAAAGAACATTTGGGTGTGGAACTTTTGTAGTGGTGGAAGGTCTATAACTGAATGTTTGGGAGAATTATATATGTAGAAGTGAATGACCATTTTGAGAGAGCTCAAACTAACGGTGATCACCTACCAAAGAAAATTTTTCCAAAATGTTCTCTTTATCCTAAATATTGGAAATCATTATAAACAAAATTCATGGTTAGTGAAGTATACATACTATTTACAAATCAAAATTCATTTCATAGAAAATGTACAAAATTTTGAAGTCGAGATAGAAATTACCCCTGATTAGCATACTACCAAAAAGTCAATGACCCTTAGACTAATCAACCTTAATAGTCATCCACATGCTCCTAGAATTTCACTAAATTGGCATCTTCTATGGTTGAATTATAGGTGAGCTAATGGAACATTAAGAGGTGTATCAAACTTTAATTCCTTGAAATCAAAAATTCCACAAGATGCATGGTTATTTCTTTTCATCATAATCATGCCTTGAGGACAACCACTATATGATTCTTTACTAAATTCCTTAGCAGAGAAGATGAATCCAAAAGCTCATTGCATAGCAAAGAATCATCCAAGTAATTGAAATTGGAATTTACAGCAGCCTATGATCTCCTACCAATCATGTTGATACTCCTGATTATCTTCACATTGAATAGCATTTAGTAGTTGATGGAATCCTTAACAAAAAGTGTTGCACCCTGATGCTCAAATTATGCCACCTTGGGTAAGGAGTTTTCTTGGTTTTGTTGGAATGGCAGAAACCATCTGATTCTATTGAAGTCACTGAACAATGAAAAGCTAGGGTTGAGGACATTGTTTGAATGGATTTTCTTGTTTTCTTAACTTCTTAAGGTCCTGTCAACTATGATAGAATTACTTTCTCATCTTACATATGCTACCAGTCGCCCCTTAGTCAGTATGAAAAATATATTATGGGACTAGCTTCCATATGCTAAACACCATAAAATGGTTGCATTTCAGCTTGCACTTCCCTAGATCCACGGCAGAAGTATTGGTAATACCTTCTGACCATTAGTAAACTGGTTTCCTTATCTTTAGTGGTTCCATCGAACTTAAAATTTATGCTTGCACTTTTTTTCTTATTATATGGTATCTTCCATTTAGTGATTTGTTATTTCATCTTTCTTAGATGAACTCTGACATGCGGAACCTTGCCTCTAAATCATCACCCATGTCTTGATCCTTAAAATACAATAAATGAAATGGATTAGTATATTACAAAAATTATGAATGCATGAACATATAAGAGTGTGAACTTTGCAGGTGCATGAACAAATTTGTAAATTTCCATGGGAAATATATAAATGTAATGCCAAGAAAAAAAAATCTTTCATAATATAACAAATTAATAAAAGTAAAATATATCAGAATAATGCAACAAAAAATAATATAAAAAAACTCAAATCATAACAATAAAGGGTTAAAAGCATTCCCCCTATGTGTGCCTAATTTGGTATCCTCTAGAACTGGCTATGGCTCTAACTAAGTGAGTGTCCTATAGCTCATTACATGAGGTTTGGATTAGACATCTAAATAGGTTTTTGAATTGTCCCCCGAGTCTGAAAAGAACTGACAAGGTACCCTAATCCTTACCCATTGCAGGTTTATTTCAAAAAGGGTTCAATTCAAGTGGTAGTATCTTTCATGCCGATAATGAGGCTAACACCTCAGGCAGGCGTAGGAATTTACACCCAGTAGGCTTTTCACTGGCCTAGACAGAGGCTAACACCTCAAAAAGTAGAGCTACTTCACCCTTTCCTAAAATATTGGGCATCTATGCCCCTTCCATATATGTGGAAAAGAATCTAATGCATAAGCATTTGCATAGTGTGCAGGGAACAACTTACCTTTTATGACTTAACACTTTCAAAAATACTAAAAACCCCTATCCTAAATTCCCTTAAAAATAATGCTACAAAAGAAACAAAAGGGTTAGTGAAAAATATGAAGAATATATACTAAAATTTATAAGTAAAAAATACAATGAAAAAATTATTAAATTTAGTTAACACGTAATTAATTTTAGGCTTGACTCTCTAGCTATTCCTAGCGGAGTCGCCAAGCTTTCGCAACGTGGTTCAGATACAGATCCTAACCAAGCCCAACTTAAATGGCCTTCACCCCTATATTTATTAAATTTATTATTATTTTATATTCTCTTATTTGTATAGGCCATATCATTATTGACATCTTTTTATTTTTTGGGACTGGGTGATCGAGATAAATAACTCACTCGACTTAACTTTAAATAGTCATTACAAAATGATAATTTATTTGGAGTCGCCACCAATCTATTTGGGTTAGGTGAGATTGGTTACCTATCGGAGTTTGTATTGTAAGGGTTACGAAACTCTAGAATACAAACTCCAAGGCTTGCGATCATACCAGAGATCATATAAAAGGGTCTGGGAGTTAGTTACAATCACAAGTAAGGATCGACCCTCTCGTGATGCCCGAAAATCGATATCTTATTATTTACGTGTTAACTTGAATTTTAATTTTTATTCGACTTTAATATGTGGCATTTAATTACAATTCCTGTATTGTTCAAATAAGATTTTATTATTTCATAAGAGAAAATTGGGGTTTTGCATTTTAAAAAATCGAAACATCTTACGCATCATTACTGGAAAACGAATAGGACACGAAAGTTTTCATTATTCCCTTTTGTACTTTAACGGAGAACCAAAGGGACATAAAAGGTTCTAAAAAAATGTTTTTCACATCCTACTAGAGTACCAAGTAGAATGTGAAACGTTTTCTATATGTATAAAATTTTTTATTCTCATTTTGAAAAGGGTACGTTGTCATTAGAGTGATCTGTAAAACCTTTCTCACATATGGGTGGGAGGAATTTCACACACCACTCTAACTCCAAGACATTGCCTTTATTTTTCAAAGACATGAATTTTATTTGTAACAAAAATAAAGGACATATGACTCAGTCTGGACACTGAAATACTACTTTGAATCCAAGGACTAAAAGATAAAAGAAAAACGAACCTATCCTTAAAATATACCTTCGGCATAGAAACACCCGATGGTTACTTAAGACTAAGTTTTAAGAACAATTATAATATCCTTAAGGTTTACCATCGACACCAAGGTACCCGATAACTACTTAGGATTTGGTTCTAAGGAAAATTAAGATATTCCTAAGGCTTACCATCGACACTGAGGCACTCGGTAACTACTTAGGATCGAGTTCTAAGGAAAATTAAAATATTCCTAAGGCTTACCATCGACACTATGGCATCCAATAACTACATAGGATCGGGTTTTAAATGAAAATTAAAATATTCCTAAAGTTTACCATCAACAAGAAGGCACTGGTAACTATTTAGGATCAGGTTCTAAGGAAAATTAAAATATTTCTAAGGCTTACCATCGACACTAAGGCACCCGGTAACTACTTAAGATTTGGTTCTAAGAAAAATTAAAATATTCTAAAGCTTACCATCGACACTAAGGCACCCGGTAAAAAAAATTATGAAAATGCCCTAGAGGTATACCTTCGACAAGAAAGTATCATGGTGCCCTTAATGGACTCAAAAATGACATTAAAAGGCTAAAAGAACCTTAAACTTTCACCTTTAGCATAAAAGCACCCGGTGAAAAAAATTACAAAAATGCCGCTGAGATACACCTTCGACATGAAAGTATCCCGGTACCCCTGATGGATTCAATAATAACCTTAAAAGGCTAATGGAACCTTAACCTTTCACCTTTGGCGTAAAAGCATCCCGATGAGAAAAATTACAAAAATGCCTGTGGGGTATACCTTCGACATGAAAGTATCCTAATACCTCTAGTGGACTTAAAAATAACATTAAAAGGCTAAAGGAACCTTAAACTTTCGCCATTGGCATAAAAGCATCTAGGTGAGAAAAATTATGAAAATGCCCCTAGGTTTGCCTTCGACATGAAAGTATCCTGATACCTTTTAATGGACACTAAAATGATAAAAAGTTGATGAACCTATCCTAAATATGCACCATTGGCATAAAAGCAACCCGGTTACTATCCAAGACTTAATTTTAAGAAAATTACCAAAATACCTTTAGGGTATACCTTCGACATGAAAAATCTCGGTTCCCTAATGGACACTAAAATGATGAAAAGTAGATGAATTTAGTCTAAATGGAAAATTTAAAAGTTTAAGTTTGACTTGAAATGCAAAATTTGAAATCAAGCCCCTAAATTTTTGAAAATTACATTCTATATCCTTCAGAGGACCAAACAAATACGAAAAGTTTTAAAAATTTTGATATCCCTGCGAAAGGCCATAGAAATAATAGAAATCATTAGAACTAATGAAATTTACATTTTGCACCCTAAATATGAAAATTTGCTATTTAGTCCTTATACTTTTCTAAATTTTCATTTTAGTCCCTACACAATAAAATAACCTAAATATCGTAAAAAAATCATATGAAATTATGCATGAAAATGCATCCAATATATCAACAAAGATTCAGCCAAATACCTTGCCTAAGTTTTTTTTTTTACAATTAACAAAGTAACCTTTAAACTTTGTAAAATTACATTTTGACCCCTATATGGTAAGTACCATAAAAAATCATTAAATATCATCAAACCAGCAAAGAATTAACACAAAAGTCATGGTAACCATATGCAAGAAGGTTCGGCCAAGAATTTTTAGCCACAAAATATAATTTCCATATTTTACAATTTATTCCTTAAACTTTTTAATATTTATAAAATGACCCCAAAGTATTAGAAATGCCTAAAAATTGTTTACAAATACACAAATAAAAAATCTCATGGCCTACAAAGCTCTCAACCAAGCCAAAAATATCAAAAGAAACTTTTATAAATTTTACAATTTAGTCCCTATGTTTACTAATATTACAAATATTCTAAAAATCATGAAATCAAAATAAAAATAAGCACAAAATGATCATGAACCATTCCAATCAGATTTGGGAAAGATGAAAAACATGAAATACATACATGCTTTGGCATAAAAACCATTGAAATAAGCATAAATAATTATCATCAAACTTAAATCAAAGTAAAATCATAAATTAAAAATAATATTATTTTAATCAACAAATCACATAACAATAACATGAAAGACACATGAACATAAATACAACAAAATCAAAATCATAATAACAAGAATAATAGTATATACATATATATATATATATACAAGATTTAACTAAAAAAAACTAAAAACAGAAAAAAAAAATAAAGCCACCATGTTTAGCCTTTAAACATGGATGAGAATCCATGAGCCTTAACATGATTTTGGGTTATGAATGAGGATGAAAATGAATCAAAATGAAGAACAGAAAAGACAACTATGATAGCTTAGGGAGAAACTTAAAAAACTAAATGTTTTTATTGTTTCGAGCTCTCTTTTTTTTCTCTCTGGCCAAAAAAACCCATATGAAGAAAAAAATCCTCATTTTATAGTGGAAGGGGTGACAATATTGCTGCCCAAAATTGGAGTAGCTGAATGGCCACTAATTTCTTCTTTTTTTTTTTTGTCTTTTTTAATGTGAAGATGCCTTCTAGGTTGGAAATAATAAATCTTATGCCATAAGCCCGTGCTCTTGTTATCCTTTCTTACAAGTCACTCTATTATCAAGCTCATGATGAAGTTTATCAGCTCATGTAATGGGTAATTAGGATGTAACCAACTTCGTTAGAAAGTAATTGGATGAGAAAATAAGCTAGTTAGCATGTAACTAGTTGGAAAAAGTAAATAAAATTCAATAAAATAAAATTTTCAAAAATCAAAATAAAATTTCAATTAATATTAATTGATCATAGAAAAAATTTTAGAAATGAAATGGTGCAAAAGATCCTGATTGGAAGTTAACAACTCGTAAAATCTTACAAAAAATACCTTAGTGTAAGAAAATTGACATATATGAACAAATTCAAAACACATGAAATAAATTAAATTTTTCAAAATTGTTTTGATGGGAGCTAAATAATAATATTAGATGAATTCTAAAAATTTTAAGCCAAAGAAAATTCCCCCGAAAACATTTATGGAATAGAAAACTCGATTTTTTGAAAATGGGAAAATTTCAAGGAAAAAAATCAAAAGTCATGGAAATGAATGAATTTTTTAGAACTAAATTAAGGTGAATCAAATAATAATATTTGATGAATTTTAAAAATTATAAACCAAAAAAAATTATCCCGAAAATATTTACGGAGTAGAAAACTTTATATTTCAAAAACAAGGAGATTGCAAGAAAAAAATCAAAACTCATGAAAATGAATGAATTTTTAAAAACTGAATTAATGTGGATCAAATAATAATATTTTATGAATTTTAAAAATCATAAACCAAGAAAAATCACCCCGAAAACATTTACGGAGAAAAAACTCTGTATTTTAAAAATAGGAGAATTTCAAGAAAAAAATTCAAGACTCATGAAAATGAATTAATTTTTGAAAACTGAATTAAGGTGAATCAATTTATAATATTTAATGAATTTTAAAAATTATAGATCAAGAAAAATCACCCTGAAAACATTTATGGAATAGAAGACTCTATATTTTGAAAATAGGGATATTTCAAGAAAAAACTTCAAAAGTCGTGAAAATGAATGAATTTTTTAAAACTGAATTAATGTGGATTAAAGAATAATATTTTATGAATTTTAAAAATCACAAACCAAGAAAAATCACCCCAAAAACATTTGCGAAGTAAAAACTCTCTTTCAAAAATAAGAGAATTTCAAGAAAAAAATTCAAAACTCATGAAAATAAATTAATTTTTGAAAACTGAAATAAGGTGAATCAAACAATAATATTTAATGAATTTTAAAAATTATAGACCAAGAAAAATCACCCTGAAAACATTTACGGAATAAAAAACTTCGTATTTTTGAAATAGAGAAATTTCAAGAAAAAAATTCAAAACTCATGAAAATGAATGAATTTTTAAAAATCATAAACCAAAAAAAATTACTCCGAAAACATTTATGGGGTAGAAAACTCTATATTTCAAAAACATAGGAATTTCAAGAAAAAAAAAGTCAAAACTCATGAAAATAAATGAATTTTCCAAACCTAATTTAATGTGAATCAAAAAATAATATTGGATGAATTTTGATGTTTGATACTCAAGAAGATTCTACCAAAAATTTTACGAGTAAAGAAAAACTCGTATTTTAATATCGAGAAAAATTATGAAATTTCATTGATATTAAAGTAAAACAAATTCAAGACCACATATTATTTAACATTAATTTCCAAAGTGAAGAAAATGAATTTGTAAAATTTTAAAAATAGATCAATAAGAACCAAAAGTAAAATTCGCGAGCATAATACTTGTATGATTACAACATTCAAAATTAATTTACAAAATTTACAGTTTGACACTTCAAGGTAGAAACTGCCAATACATATTCTTCCTTGAATATTTATAATTTTTTGGGGTGCATATTGGCATAAATACTATACAGGTATTGGTATTATTATACGATGGTTAAATTTTAAGTTTAATGAAAAATTCTTTAAAAACTCCTAAAAATAAAAAAAATTGACTGTGAGATCATCGACAAAGGTAATTTCCAAAATTTGTCAAGAACTTGTTTTAAAAACAAAAATTTTTCCTTTACGGATTCGTCTTTTTTACCCAAAAATGAATTTGTCCATCATGCGCATATACAGTTATTTACATATGACTGATTAAAATTACAAACATGTGTAACCCCTCTGGTGGAAGTTGGCCTCCATCAAAGTAGCCACTACATTTCCATTCTCAAATATTTGAGACTTTTGATGATAGATAGCCCGAACAAATTTAGGTGTTTACAGTCACCCATCGGAGTTAGTACTTCAAGGGTTACGAAACCCTTAAAAACAAACTCCAAAGTCTGCAATAATTCCAAAACTCATATGAAAAGGTCTGGGTGTCAGTATAACCATGAATAAGGAACAATCCCTCGCATAACACCCGATAATCGGTGCCTTATTAATTACATATTAACTTAAAATTCAATTTTAATTTGGTTTTAAGATCTAGTATTTAACTAGAATTCCTGTCGTAACATGCCCTACTTGAGCACAATAGCTGCCTAAGTCGTTCAGATGGTGAATACACATGACTTTAAAAAAAATCAAAATTAGTTAGCATTGCCCTTGGGTTATCCCTTGATTGGGATTTGGATTAGGCATAATGAGATTGTAGCAAAGGGAAAAACTATTAGATGAATCACTCACCCAATTGGTCTCAAATGGCCACCATGAAGTGGCCAAAGATTTAGAGTCACCACTGATTATTTTAAGCTATGCATTACCAGATGCTATTAAAAACAATATTTCGAGTTATAAAACTTAAAACATTGATTTTGAGGTTTACAAGGTCCAGAGATTCATCAGTTAGGTTCAAAAGTTGGCACCCTCTACTTAAAAGAAATGCAATTCTTAGTATCATGCCCTGTTGCCTGGCATGGTAATTGTAGTGGGCTTTGATATCATACCCTGCCACTTTTGTAAGGTACATCTAAATATAGGGTTTGTAGTCTCGTTGAACTTATCAAAATCTAGCACCTTAAACTTTAAGGGAACGACAAGGTTAGACACTAAAGATAAAGATTTTGCGTTGATAGCTTCAAATTTTTTGTCATTTCAATAGCTCCAAGGTGTTTCTCTAAAAGCTGATATTTGTTCACTTTATAGGCAGACATTGCAAGCTTTTGACCATTTGTCTTCTCTTGCTTGTCATAATTAAGGGTTATGAGATTGACTGAAGAAAATTTTATATTTGCCCTATGAAGCGAGGATGAATTAATTCACTACCATTGGGTTAAAGTAAATCACTAACAGTACCACAAGGGTGGCATAGTGGTGGGTTGGTGCTCTTGATGAGTTCTCTCTTGGGTAGCTTTAATACTACCATTGGGGTAACTTTTTGGGTTAGTCGACTTTTTCCCATTATTGATGGTACTAGCTTATCCTTTCTTTTTGGCGAAGGCTGTCATTAGCTTCATGAGCTTCATGATTTTTGCTTGTATTTTGTCTCATCGATGAAGCATTTGGTTCTAGGACTCTTTATACATCAACTCGAGTTGCTCAATGTCTTTTTGATGATTGGTTTCCATGATTTGTTTATGACAATGAGTATTGTAGCGATGTGCAATAATAAGTTTCATTTTCCTGGTTTAATCTCAGAAGCCATTACACTTTTATGACCATTCCCGTTTTATACTTTTATGATATTAAAATGCATTTATTAATGATTGCCCCTAATGAAATGATAATGACATTAAATGATTATTTACATGGATGGTTTAAAAGAATTAAGTTAGTTATGCAAATGCAAGAAACAATTAGCTGAAGGACAATTCCACCAATAGCATCTTCCATAAAGTAACAAATAAAGTTTGATTACACATGATTACATTTGAAAATATCTAACATGATTACATTGTTTAATCATGTGTTTCAAAAAATTTAACAACTCATATTCATGATCTTCGATAGGTATAATGTCTCACCTTAAAGATCGAGCTACCTTGATCATGTCATCTACCTTAGTCTGGGCTACCTGGATTTACTCAGGGGGTAGTGATGATGCTCTTGATGATTTAAGTGTACCTGGTCATTCATTGGCCACCATTCTTACTCTTATTGTTCAAAGGCTCTCACCAACTCAACGATACAATCTTGTCAAGCTTGGAAGAAATACTATAGATTTTGAACCTTGAGTGTTAAAGTTTCATTCTCGACCTGATTGGTTTTTAAGTCCTATACCCAGGCTTTCAGTCATCAATTCCTGTTTTTGTAGGTTGTTATAAAGACATGAGCTCTAAGAAGTTTTTCTCAACTGATCTTAGCCTTTTCTTTCCATTGATTTATCTTTCTGTTGAGGGCAATAAGCTCCATTTCCTATTTAGCCAGATGACTAACCGATGCGCCTTACTTGTTTATTTCTTCAAAATGCCATGTAATCCTCCTTAAAACCCTTAAGATCTTTTTTGATGTGATCTCTTTCTTTGACAACCCTATTCTTTTTCCTATCTTAGAGGTAGAGGTCCATCATTTTCTTCTTTTAAACAGGTTATTTTTCATGGTGAAGGTTACCCTTTCTTGTTCAAACTCCCATTTATTAAGTTCAACCTTAGAGTGAAACTCACTCAGAAGGATTTAAACTAACCCATTATTAGCTTGTGGCAAGGTATTGTTGATACGATGGATCTTCCACTCATCTTATCCTGGAGTCATGCAATTTCCCCTTCAATGCTTTTCCATGTAGTGGACTTATCTTCAAGCTTTAAAAGCTACTTGAACTTTCCTTTTGTACTTGACTTCACCTTAGTCGAAGTCCAAGTGTCCAAGGTCCTTAATGAAAGGTATGAACTATCAGAAAACCAAGAGAGGTGCATAGCTAGAACCTCTTTATACTCCAATAAAAGGGACAAAACTATAGTCCCTACACTTGTACATGATCGATTGAGGGAGGATCCATGAAGCCTTCAATATAGCATCTTCCCTTTTTAGATTATTAAGCTCCTTGACCCATTATTTTTTGGACTTGTCTTAAGTTCATTATTTTTTTAGAACTTTTTGTGAGAGGACTGAAGTCTAGGAAGAAGTTTGCAGCAACCTCTTCTCTTCAACCCAAAGTTGACTGAAGAGCCAAACCTGGAGTAGTGGAAAGCATCAAAAAAACAAACCTAGTCCTTCCTTCTTTAGAAACTGAGGGCTTGGATAGTCTTGACAACTATAAAAGTATGAGGTTTATGTTGCAGCATAATCCAGAGAAAATATTCATTACTGCCACCTCTACATGGCCTAAGACTTTTGAGAAGATTATAAGCCTATTTATAGCTAAAGCATAGATGTCTTGGATCTTCTGTGGATTAGTGAGACTTGCCATTATTTCTTTTAAGCTAATCCAAGAATTGCATTTGCTATTTCCCTTTTGTTTTCACATAATCACAAGCTCATGACTCTAAAACCCTAAGAATATGTGCTAACCTCCTCTTGACCAGTGGAAAAGGTTAAAGACATCCCATCTTCATGCTCTGGCTTCTTCAAAAGGTCGAAAAGTGAAATGGAAAATACCCCTTGTTGAACACTGAACCCTTTGCCAATTGTCCCATAATGATGATTATGATGATATGATAAATGTGACAATCTAAAATAGAACAGTAAGTTATAGCATAAAATAATATAAACAAGAACAACAAATAAAAGAATGGAACTAAAAGTGAATCATACAAATTGCCCCAACAATAGGCGTTATGATGCCTAAGGGCGGATATGAAAATGCAAATATTATGACAAGCTAAATGTACACTAATAGCATAAATGACATGTTCAGGTTAAAAATTACCCTTATTGAGGTGAGATGGTACCTAAAGGATAAGTTGATAGCCTAAACGATAGCATACATATACCATTTACTAGTATTTGACATGCATTAAGCCATCGGTCAGATGGCATAGTGACTTATTCAAGTGAAGTTTTGCCATTATTGAGATCATACTACACCTCTTAAACACAAAACCACTTGTTAGCAGGGTTGTTCATTCAGCACCAACTAAGGTAAAACGTGCATTAAGCTGCCATTTAGCATAATGGTTTATTTAGGTTGGATGTGACTTCCTTTAGGTTGACGTGTTTTTCTTATGACTGATGACATTCATTTACAACCATCAATCGGATGGCATGATGGCATGCCTTAACGTCAAAATAACACACTTAAGTGATAATTAAAAAAATCAAGAGCTAAACAAGACTGGGCTAGTCGTAGGCCTAACTTTTCAAATAGTCCCCAATGAAGTTACCAAGCTATCGGCAATGTGCCTCCTTATTTGTGAAGGAAGTGCGAGCAACTGAAAAAAGAATTAACTTGATGAGGAAGCATCCTCTCGATCAAGACTTTTTGTTATTAACTCGATGGAGTAAGAAATCATGAGTTCCCATCTCTTTAATTGTGACAAGGGGTTGTTGGACAAATCATTCATCTAATTATTCTTAGATGGCCACCACGAAGTGACCAAGACTTAAAGTCACACTGATCATTTTTGGTTTAATGTGAAATGACCCTTATTGAAATCGATATTTTGAGTTACAAAAACTGAAACACTGATTACATGGTTTACATGGTCCAAAGATTCAACAATTGGGTTTGGAAGTTAGCTATGCGTAAGGACGTATCAATGTGCCTGCGATGCTCGATATCAGTATTTTCTAGCTATGTTTTATCTTAGTTTTGGTTTTCTCAATTTTGACTTGTCATTATTATGATATAATCTCCTTTTAATGCATAAATTTTGTATAAATAATAAATTTGGTGTTTTAAGGATAATTTTAATCCTATATGCATCCCGAAAAGGTGGGAAACATAAAAAAATTTTTATAAAATGAGCTTTAGATTATTTTTGAAAATAGGATACTTCGAATCAAGCATTGGAGAGATATTGATATAAAGCATTGCCTTCATGATTTTTGAAATTGATTTGAAAATATGAATGCAAAAGTAAACACCATAAAATGAAATGTGTTAGTAAGACAAAAGATGAGATAATATTGCATAAAATAAATCACACTAAAGAGGAAAAATAGGAAAAGATGATCAAAATGTATCTTGTAATTTGATTTTTGACAATTTTCGAAAAGACAAGATTGAAAATTTAAAATTGATTCAAATTGATGATTTTTTGACAAAAAGTGACATTTTTGGTATTTCTTAACAAAATCAATATTTTTTATTTAAAAAAGTGGGAGTTGATGAAAATGAAATTGATAGAATTCAAAAAATGTTCATGCCTTGATCTGAACCTTCAAGGATTGACACATGTTTTTTTTGTTTACTCGAAAAGGGTTGATCGGGATCATTTAGAGGCATTTGATTACCTTAGAGTGGGGATTCAAAACAATCGATTAATTTTGATAAATATTTGAACAGGGGATGACATTATGCTATATCCATTTTTTACTTTATTCTAGGTTGATTTAAGGGCTTAACAAGTGTGAGGTATCATTGGGTAACTCGATAAGGGTCAATATAAAATATTCTAAAAGTCTGAGAAATCGCTTTTCAGGGGGAAATAATTTTTTAAGTTGGGACTTCTTCAATCATGGCAGCATATGTAGCAGAAAGGATGCAGCAAAATTTGAGAAATCATTCCTAAGTCAGTCAAAATCGTTAAGTCACAAACAATACCTTTTTGAAAAATGAATTCCATGAACTTTGCGAAAAAAATTTAAAAAAGTCTAGAAAAATCATTTGAGGGATTGAAATGCCCCAAAAAGAATGCAAATTGTTGATTCTAAGGGTTTTAGACAACGTTTGTCTGAAAAGTCATAACTTCTTCATTCGAAATGGTCTGAGGACAAATGAGATGCCCTTGAAAGGTGATTGGATGCTCTTTAAGGGAAAAATTAAAAAATTCATAAAAATTGTTTATGGCTTGAAAATATCTTTTCAAACCATGATTATAGTGCTACCAACATGAAACAGCTGCAATATTTAATTTTTTGAGCTTTTAGGAGCTAGACTCAGGTTTTGGACATTCAAATGCCCATAATAACAGGGGGTTAGTTATAATGACTTCACAAGCTCATTCGGACAATCCCAGAGTCGTTTTGGATGACAAAACTTCTCATTAACCATGTCATTAGTAAGGGACTATAGATAAAAAGACCAAGGCATACGCAACTTTAGACAATGGGATATTTTATCTTTGAAAATAGAAAATTTAGCCTAAAAAAAACCTTGAATCTAAAAATGAAAAGCTTGGTTTTTCCTAATATTAGAAGACCAATAAATAGAAATCCTTAAGTCCATGTTAATCTCCAAATATTGAAGTTAACAGATCCTTAACTTTAGGGTTTTTAGGAAAAAAAACTTATATTTGAGAAACAACAAATAAGCATTTTGACAAAGATGTGATGAATTAAATATGATATTCATGAAAATAAACATAGGAGACATATTCAAATAAGCAAAGATGACATTTAGACATGAAAATGATGATAAAATACAAAAAAATGAATAAAAAATACATGGGAATGTTAGTTTCATGAATAACATCAAGAGTCATGCCATCAAAATGATGTGAACATGTTTAGACAAAGAAGAAAAGTTTGCTGGAATTTCAAGACAGCATTAAAACATATTTCCAAAATGAACTAGGCACATAAATGAGGAAAAACATGTTGGAGGGGCCAATAAAATATTAAAAAAATCCTATATCTACCATAACCAAGGCCACTAGATGCATGAGAATCTTAAAATAAGGTCATAGTCCACATGTTAAGGCTCACTACAATGATGAAAATGCAAAATAAAGTAAATGAATAGAGAAAAGATAGGAAATTTGCCCTAGAAGCTTTAAAACCTTATTGGTCATGTTGAGCAGAAAAGTCTTTGAACTTGTGGCTTACTTTTTTTCCCTCCTTTTCATGAGTTAGCAAGAAATATGGCTACGAATGAGCTCAATGGTTATGACATCAATGGAAGGAGGATTTTAAAGGTAAGGCGATGGCAATGGAGGGTTTTAGGAAGGTTTTTTGGGGCTAAAGAGAGAGCTACGAGAATGAGTTTTTTTAAGGGTGCAGGCTGATGTGAGCATGTGTATAATCTTTTTTTCTTTTGTGAGCACATGACATATTTTATATAGGATTTAATCTCAACCATAAAAAACCTAGCACAAGTAGGGCATTTAAAACATTTAAGGTGTGCAATATGGTAAGTCATTGTACCAAGTATTAATGTAAGCCCTGTAAGCCAATCATTTTGGTTAGCATTTAATGATTTCATGCAGCATTTAGTGATTTCATGTAATCAAACATTATACTTAATTAATGTTATAAAGGTAGTTCTTTATGATATCTTATGTAGACAAAGGCCATGAAATGTATTAGACTTACAAAGGAATTGTAAAGAGTTATAATTATGAGATCCCTATGCTTAAAAGTCATGCTTCTAAAATTGTTCATGGTCATCATATTGCCAAGATAGGGCATTGACAATGCACAAAGACTAGCATATGTAAGCCTTCATGCATATGATGGTTGTAACTACTCTCATTAGTTAAAGTATAAAGATGCTTAGGGACATCATATAGGGGCATGTCATGGTAACAAGTTCACTAAACGTGACCCACTATAAGAGTTTCATTTGGTATTTTACTCAAGTATCTATGGAAATACTCTCGGATTTTAGTAATGTAATTGATCCTTAGACTTATGAGACTAGGTCATCTTACATGAGGAGTGTCATGCTTTGATTCAATAACAAACAGGTCCAAAATAGATAGATGCTTATGATAAAGTGGTTTTAGGTATGGCAGGAATCATATGGTAAGTGAATGAGTGATTCAAAGAGGATTCATTACCCCAAGTAATATAAAAAGACATATTTCACATGTACCTAGCTCGTGTTAACCGAAAGTCCTTGGCCAAATGCAATATTAATTATGGAGTTAACACATAACAGTTGCATACTAACATGGAATGGGCTAAGAATAGACACTGAACTATGCTTTTGCTAATTTCAGGATATAAGATAAAAGGATATTTATTACATTGAGATACTATATATTAAAGGGCTTGTTAAAACCATGTTGACACTCCTTACATGTTAGGTGGCTATGATGCATTGTTAGATGTCAATATTGGTCTATAAATATAAAATCTTCTTTGTAGGCTATTTTAGATATAATGAGGGCCTAATGGGTCACATATATAAAGGTGATTAGTAGAAATTAAATTATGACTGGGCTTATATGTCTAATACAAGTAATATTTACTTAGGCCTAATTTGAATAAGTTCACATAGGCCAAGGGAAAAATTGTAATTTCTTAAAAATTAAAATTTTAAACTTTAAACTATATATACCCATGTTTTTCATGCCATATGCCTTAAAGAGACTTAAAAATTCCACTAAGACTTCTCTCAATAGCTTAAATTGCATAATCTTGAGTTTCTTTATTTGAGTTAACGCCAATCAAATTAGACCAAAGGAAATCCTATTTTCTTTGGTAATTTTGATTAAGAATCAAAGTCTTCTAAATGCAAAGGAAGGTATATTGAAACCCAAGCTACTAGCATAGCTCTTAATAACAAAGTCTCTTTCTTATTAAAGGTTTTTTGGCCACCTGTGTGGATAAGTGTTAAGAGCTGAATGCTTAGACAGCTTTGATTTATGATAATTGGTCTTGGTGATTGTGTTCTTAGATCATGGAATTGCTAAAAAACTTCTCAAGATTGAGGTAGGTTTGAATCTTGAATAGTTTTTTAGGTTTCATGATCTTAAAGATTAGTCAAGATCGTACAAGACGATCCTGCTTAGGGAGTCTTGGATAGTTTGTTTAATTTGTTTCCACTACTATGTTTATAACTTATTTTTATAAATTTTTGTAATTTGATTACTTGCTACCCTAAGACTTCCTACAACAAGGAGCAACATTTTAGCATTTGATTGGTTGATGTATAGTCTTGGTCGTAAAAACAAACCATGCATGAGCTGACATAATGATTAAAGTCTAGCTTGCCCTTCATTAATCCACATTATAGCATGAAATGCCCTTGTAACAAAAGCTTAGTGGATCATTATAAAATGTTATAACCCAATGTTTAAATCTTAAAAATGAAGTCATATGATTTTTAGGAGGCTATGTCTAATTAGATGATTTTTTAAGCCTAAGTCATAACCAAACTCATATTTTAATGTCATAGGGCAAAGGGATAAAATGACATGAATTAGGCAAATTTTGCCCATTTGTATCGACACATAGAATAATTTTTCCCAGATTATTGGTACATTGATGAATGTATAGATACACTAGGGCATGTAGTGTATTGATGCGTTTTGGCCAAAAATCTTTATTTTAGCTACAACATAACTCTATATAGGCAAATTTATCGATACAAAGAGCAAATGTATTGACAGATGGCCTCCTATATCGATACAAATAAAAGGGTTTTGGATTTTGATGACATAGAGCCCTTGTATCAAAACCTAAAAGGCATGCATCAATACATACTCATGGAAATGCGAATTACACACACCTTTGGCTCTTCGAGCACCTTACCTTATTTAGGAATGATGGATGACTAACTCATGCTTATCGTATGACCTTAGTGTCACCTAAAATAGTTACCTTTGATGCTTTGGAAGTTGACCTGGACAAAATGGGGTGTCTACAACACATTTTGGTCCAAAAATGTGATTTAAGCTACTACTAAGCATTGTATTGATACAGGTGTCAAATGCATCAATACAACTGATGAAAAATATGTATTTCACTAACCTTTAGCTCCTCGAACACCTTATCTTAGCTAGGAATGACGGGAAATGATTCTTGCTTGCTTGGTTATTTTGCTTGATACTTTGAGATGCTCGAGTGGAGGTTTGGACAAAATTAGATATTTACACTATTGAAACCAGTTCTTAGGTCTAGTTTTTTTTATTATTTTAATAAAATAAGGCTTTTAAAAAGAATTAAGACAATATCCCTGAGTTAAAATAATCCATAGGTATGCTTCTAGTATATAGAAGCCACCTTATGACTATTTTAAACAAAGGAATACACTCTACAAAAGCAAGTAAATTAGAATTTTCAAATTTCGTGTTAAAACCTTTCATATTCTTATGATTCTTTAGTGGAGTGTAAAAGACATTTTAATTTTAAAAACATTTTTAAACTTGATTTAATTATGAATGAGAAATACATTTTTGAAAAATGGGAATTATGATTAAATACTAATAATCGAAACCTAATTAAAAATCAAGATTTAAAGTTAACACAAAATTAAAGGGTGCTGATTTCGGGTGTCATGAGAGGAATTGATCTTTACTGGTAATTATAACTGACTCGCGAACCTTTTCACTTAATCTCTAGTATTAATGTAGACCTCAGAGTTTTGTTTTCAAGTTTTGCAAACTCCAGTAGATGACAACTTTCATCTAGCTAAAATATGATTGGTGGTGACTCCAAATTAAATGGTTGTTCTGTGGATAATTATTTAGGGTTAAGTCAAGTAAGCAATTTACTTTGACAACTCAATCTCCAAATATAGACATGGAAAAATAGAGAAACAAAGATTCACTCATTTTTTAAATCTGGCATTTTGGGATTCTCATCTTGAAACATTGCAAAAAAAAAAAAAAAAAATCTAAAACAAGCGACAGTTGCTACTCCTTTAGGTTCGAATTTTTACTTTGTTCACCATTCCCTTTCCTCTTCCTTCCCACCAGATTTGAAGACTCAGCGCTTCTTCCAACTATCCTAGTATGAAACGCCAGGAGAAAGAATTATCTATCAACTTTCATTTTACTTTAAGATGATGGTTTTTTGGGAAATTATAGATGATGTAATTTGAATTATTGGAGGCTAATCACTATTTTATAACTATGAATTATACCACTAAGAAGTCCATCGCTTATTAAAAAAATTTTTTTTATTCAAAATCATAACTTACAAAATTGAGTTATAAATGAATATTATACATAATGAATATATTAATAAATAATAAAAAATGAATAGAGCATAACCAAATTCCGAATTAAAATAATCTGCATCCACATTAACCTAACCAAATTCCAAAGACCTAACATGAACGATCCAAGAGTTTTAATTCAAAAATATTCTTAATTAAATTGATTTAATCTGAAATTTAACACTTTGAATTCAACATGATTAGATTTCAAAATAATCCGAACTTAAATAATTTGAATGTTAAAGTCAAATCTAAAAAAAAATTTAAACACAAAATAATTTAAATCTAAACTAGTTCTATTTTATGTGTATCAATTCAAATACCCAACTTTACCCATTCGATTGACATGAAATCCCAAACTAAGCAGACAACAAAGACCACTTAACAAATATTACATCCCACAATTAAAACGCAAATGCGCATCAAAACAAAGGATTCAATGCCCGACAGTGAAATGAGAATGGGCACTTACAAAAATACGAGTTTTAAACGGGATTCAAATTTGATTTTTTTTTTCAGTAAAACAAAAAAAAGATTCATATCTCAGTACTACCAGCTATACCTGACGAGAAACTTGATTAACACAGCCTCCTATGACAGTTCTCTTTCAAAAACCCCCTGTAAACATTACTCAGACGGCAACCACAATCCTTCCAGCTACTTGATCCAGATCGCGTCGGTCGTTCGATGTGATTCCCCTACCACTTATGGACCCAATAAATGTTAGTTTATATTCAAAGGTGACAGAAATTCATAAATACCAGTGTGCGAAATAAAGAATGACACAATCAACTATTTTACTTAATATAGTTTCTCAAATTTAACAATTACACCTTTTCTCCATGTTCATGTTCTGCACTAACGTTTAGAAGAGGAACACATAACTTTCAAAAACAAACAGAAACAGAAACTGAATCTAGAATTTGAATCATTATGGCATTGCATTTTATGATCCTATAAAATTAATATGAAGTTTCTTAGGATTTTGGGTGCATATCAAAAGTTATCTTGGATAAAGTCATGTAAAGGATTTTGTTTCTTTGAAGCAAAAATTAAACATTTTACTTTCTCGAAATTTATTTCTATAGACCTCAGGATATTACATCGATTTTAGGCCCACACCTTCATGCTTTTCCAAAAGAAGGTTAGGATCCTTACATTGTTTTTCTGCCCATTCAACTTTAATCACCATTTATAAGTATGATTTTCACAATTCATGAGTAAATCCTATACTTATAAGTCATGGATAAAAAAGTAAATAACGGGAGCCAAATCCTCCCAAAATACCACTATGCAAGGAAATATTGTCAAATGCCCAAATAGACAAGAAAGTCAAAGCAGTCGACCCTAGCCACAATGCTAGAAGACGATAAGTACTTTTCTTTTGAATAAGGGGGCAAATGAGTTAAATATATTAGCCAAATTGTTTTCTCATTTACTCCATTGTTGGAGATGACGGGACCAATTATCTTGATACCAACAAATCATTAATGCAAGTAGCAATCACAATCTATGAACCAAAACAATCATATTAAAGAAAACTCACCCTCAAGGATCAATTTCAATGATGTTGACATTCTGCGATTGCTGAAGTATGTGACGGGCAACAGATCCACTGCTCCTGCAAAAATGACGTGGACGACTTCCATTTCTCTTGGCCCCTCCATAAATCCTCCTGAAGGCACCAACGCCAAGACCTCCCCTCAAGTATATTTTCCTTGCCATGGAAGCTACAAAGTAATGGAATGTGGCGGTCATAAGAAACATAAATACGTATATAACGGCGCAGTAATAAGGCTTATAAATTTAAATACCAGCTCCGACGAAGTACCAAGCAGGGTCATAGGGAGGAAGCTCCTTGAGTTTGCCAGTCTTGACAATATCAGCCCATGGCGGGAGCTCAATCTCGTTTTCTCTTTTTCTTTAAGAAAAAAAGAAAACCTTTTAATCATCAAGGAAGAACAAACAAGACATGTTAGATTCCAAAATTTAGGGTAGATTCGAACAGAAAGTTGACATTAAAAGATTCAGAGTCCCAACAACACAAAGGAAAGACCCTTATTGCGCATCTAACAACCAGTTAGGCAATATAATTTGTTATGCATTGGGAAAAAAAAAAGAACTTGCCGGAGCGCTTGAGATGGGCAGCGTAAGCCTTGAGGAAGTCGTGGAGGGAAATGTCCTTTACTGTTCTGGCTCCCTCCGTTTTGTCTCCGTATCTTCTGCAGCATAGATTGCTTCATTCGCGGCCCTCTACGTCGATAAAAAGAAACACTATTATAAAAATTAACACGGAAGTAGGGCTTTTGCGCTATGCTGCCTGCAATATCAGAGTTACCTAAATACTCTTTCCTAAACCATTTTCCCTTTTCCTTCCTTGCCCTACCTAGCACCCGATGACCCGAACTCCACAAAACTGAAGTCCGGTCTTTAGAATTTAAGTCAACACTTTGGATCAATCAGCTAAATTGTTAGGGAGCTTGAAGTTTAACAAATTTGTCGACGCCTACCTTTACTCTAAGAATGTCAATTTTGATAGTTAATGTTTCATTATGTGTATTATTGAAATATTTGTTAGTAATATTGTTTAATATTAATTACGTGACTTTTACATTTAATAAAAATTATATGCATGATAATATATAAAACTATCCCGTATCCTTAAAAAATTAATTATTTTTATTTATTAAAATATATTTCTAATATTTTTTTAAAAATATTTTTTTCTTCCTTTTTCCCTTCTTATTTCTTCCCTTATTCCAAATCTCCCCTCATTTTCGGCTATTTACAGCTGTTTTTAGTAAGCCATCCATACGGTCCAGCAATTGAAGGTCGACCCTTGTGCCGATGAAGCACGTCACTGGGAATAGCCTGAAAATGCGTCAAAATTGCATTAGGTTCGGCCTACTTTCAAGTCATTTTTGGCTTGATTTCAAGTCGATCCTGCCTACCAATGCCAAGTTCAGCTTCCATGAACTAAACCTGATTGGTGGCTCATCAAAAACAACCTGAGCCAGGCCAGACGAAAGTGAAATCAGGAAGGAGGGAGGAAAGAAAGAAAGGTACAAAAAAAGAAAAGAAAAAATTAAGTTTATTTTTTGAAAAAATTAAACTTTTGAATTTTTTTTCTAAAAATTAGATAGTAAAATTTTTTTAATAAGTAATTTTAAAAGTTTGATATTTTAAAAATAATTTCAATTAAATATTTTAATTTCAGAATTTTTAAAAAATTATTTATTTTCAATTTTGAAATTAACATATTTTCATATTTTTAAATTAGATATTAATTTAAAAAATAAAATTTTAAACATTTTATATTTTTGAAAAGAAATGAAAAATTTATAAATACTTTTAAAATTTAATAATTATGTTTAAAAAATTAAAATAATAAAATGATTTGCTTTCATATTTTATTTTTTGTAATTTTTAAAAATCATTTTTTCTTTTTAAATATTTTTCAGATCAAAATAATTTAATTTCGTATTTTAATTTTTAAAGATAATTTTTTAAAAAATATTTTTTTTCAAAAAAATGATATATAATTCTTTTAGCAAGTAATTTTATTATTTTATATTTTAAAAGTAATTTTGTTTTTCTCATTTTTAAAATGATATTTTAATTTTATTAAAAATTAGATATTAATTTTTTGAAATATAATTTTAAAATTTTTTATATATTTTCCTTTTCTAAATTTATTTGAAGAAAACTCAGATATTAACTTCTAAAAAAAGAAGTGCAGTTATATGTTATTTCATGATTGATCCATGCCATGTCATCACTTGTATTTAATGGCATTATAGTTTAGTGCCATATTGATAAACAATTTCATAGTGCATGTTCCAAATTAATGTAGAGGTACCACGTCTAACATCTATAACTATATATTAGAAGGATCCCATAAGGGACTTAGTAGCAGATGGTTTGACAGCTATCCATTTTTTTTCTTTCATTTTGTTAGAAAAATTACGAATTAGTTACTCTCTTCTAAGAATTTTTATGAGAATGATTACAATAATCTATAACTATCTATTAGAAGAATCCCATGAGGAACACTGTAGCAGTTGAAGCAACATGGTTTGACAGCTGTTTTATTATTATTATTATTATTTTTTTACATTTTGTTAGGAAAATTACAAATTAGTTACGCCCTTTTAAGCATTTGTATGAAAGTGATTACAATAATAATTATTAACAAGGAAATAAATAAATTTTGTTACTTTTGTGATTAGGGATAGTAATAATTTGAATATTCTACATTATCTGATAGTTTTTTACGGATTCAAATATTATAAATTTAGATATTAAATTTACTATTTATAACAGATTCGAATATAAATTTTTGGATATCAATTATCCTAATTCACTTTGATTTTGGTTTGAAAAATGTTGGATATTTAAATTCGTTATCTAAATTTACCTTATTTATATAGATTATGAATCCTATAACCATTTACATATTTATTAATTGTTTAATTTTATATTTTTATTTTTAAAAATGATTTAGTAAATTTAGATAGTTGATTCAAATATTTGGCTGATATTTTTTTCGAATTGGATGTAGATTTGGATATTAATATTTCAATAGTAAGTGGATAATAAGTGGATTTGAATTTTTGTATCAATTAAGTGAACTTGAATATTTAAAAAATCAAAAACATCCAATTCACTATCATCTTTATTTGTGAGAAAAAATTTGAAAGAATATAAAATTAACTAATAAACCAAAATTATTTATTCTTTATTATCATTATAATATCATTATAATAAATAATTATTAGTTTTGAAAGAATTACAAAAAAAAATAAATTTAAAATATTTATTGTCTATTATTATTATAATAAATAATTATTAATTAGGAAATAGAAAAAATATTTTAAAAAGATTTTACAATTATTTTTTATCTTTTGACAAAAAAATAATCAGTCTGCTTGGAGTTCTGCAATTGAAAAAATTAAAATTTAATTAGTAAAAAAATTGATTTAATTATTTTTTTATAAATTTATTAGTTTATTTTTATAAAAATTGAATTTTATAGTTTTATGTTTTTTACAAAATTGATTTAGTACTAATTTTTTTATTTATTAGAGAGATGTAATTTAAAAGTATAAATATTTTTATAGAAAAACATTTAATAAATACTTAAATAAATAACTAATATTTTATAGAATTAAATTATATAAAAAAACTCAAATCCCTGATGAAGCGGGCTAAACACTCTAGCATATACAAAAGTTAACCATGCAAATTGTTCCGGAGCTAACACATGCCACTTTTTGGTTTTTTTTTTTTTTTTTTTCAATTTTTGGTCGAGTCATAGGATAGGAAAAAAAATCAAGGAAAAAAAAGAAAAAGGAAGGAAAAAAGAAAGAAAGAGAAAAAAATAAAAAAAAGTATGTTTGCCTAATTTTTAGTGTTTAAAGTATTACAAATATTATATATATATATATATTGGCACATTTATGTTTGTGTGTCATAGTCATTTTGTGTTTTAATTATTTTTCTTATAGTATGTTTGTCATGTTTAAATTCATCACATATTTTACATAGATTATCATTGTAATTCATTTTATAGAAAAAGTTTGTGTATTCGAGTTATATTCATATTGTGTTCACGACATGTTTTGCATAATTTGTCATAAAGATTCAATTTTTAAAAAAATTGTATTCTTATTATTTTTCATGTATTTAAAGTATTATAAATTTTTACACGTTAATAATTAATTTTATATATATTTTGAAGCTTTATGTATCTATGTCATATTCATATTATTTTTTATGATGCGTTTTAATTATTTTTTTCTTTTTAATATTAATGTCATGTTTCAGTTTATTTTATATTTTGTATAATTTATCATTGTGATTCAACTTGGAGAAAATTTTATGTGTTCGTATACCAAGTGCTAACATATTTTATATAATTTATCATATTAATTTAGTTTAAAGAAAATTTTGTGTGTTTGTTCATGTTTGTGTTTTTTTTTTTGTTCAAAGTATTAAAATTTATTTAAAATTTCTTATATTAATAATTCATTTTATATAGATATTGAAATATTTATATATTGATATTGTGTTCATATTAATTTTATTTTATGTCACGTCTCCCTTGTTTTCTCTATTGTGTTTATGTAATGTCTTAAATCATCCCATATTTAGCATTGTTTAGTATAATGATTCCATTTTAACTCCAAATTTATTTATTTAAGAAAAGAAAAATAATTAAAATAAATGATAATTATTTAATCTAATTCAACTTAAACTTGTATGAATTTTAATTTAATTAATTATTTATAAATATTAAAAAATTTATATAAATAAATTATAATTATTTAATGTGATTCAACTTAAACTTATATTGTTAATTTAATTAAATATTTATACATTTTAAAAATTTCCCTGGCAAAGCAAGGAAGAATTCTAGTTGAAGTTATTATCTTAGACAATTGCAACCGGTTATATAACATTGATAAAATTGCATTTGTTATTAAATTTGCAACCATAATTTTTAAAATGATGACTCGTGATAATGTTATTTTAATTACGCTTGTAGAATCAAAAACCTTTCTCAAAATGAATAGAACCTTTCCAAAAATAAATAGAATAGTAGTTATACTTTAATATAGAGGTGGCAAACAAGTGAGCTCAGATCAGGAGTTGTATTTGGATTCAATTGTTTTGGGCTCGAATCCATTTCATGTTCATATCATCTAAAGCTTGGACATTTTCAAATTTGATGTTTTTGAGTTTACATTATTGGAGTTCAGATCATTTTGGATACAGGTCTTTTTTAGTTTAGATTCAGTTCAAGTTCAAGTGAGTTTTGACAGAATTTTATAGTTTTATAAGTTATAAATATTTTTTTTAATTTGATGTAATAATTAATTTTATTTTTACAAAGTGACAAAATTACTAAATTTAAAATTTTAAAAATTAATAAATATTTATATAAATATAAAATTTTATAATAATTTTATTTATATATTGAGTATTAATATGATACGTTTAATATTATCTATAATTTTTAGTATTTAAGTTCAAATACAAGCTAAGTGTATAAATAGAAAAAATTAAAAATAATTTATATATTTTGATACTTCTTATTAGTTTCTAATGACTATATACTTATATTTTTGCTAGTTTTTATGATATTTGTATTGATATAATAAATGATTATATAAATTTTTTTTCTTTTATAAATGAGCTAAAATAAATATAAAATAACACTGGATAAAGTAAAATATCAAAGATCATTAGATTATATTTAAAAAAATCATTAGAATGAAACAATCTATAAATAAACTCATAAACGTTTATATATAACTTTTTAGATTATATATAACTTTTTACTTTTAACCCAATAAGATCATTAGATTATATATAACTTTTTACTTTTAACCCAATAACTAATTATGCACTTATTGGGTTGGGCTCTTTGCTATTATTTTTTTATCTATTTCCATCTAATATAACCTTAGTCCCCATTCATAATTTGATTTTAGTTTAACTTTAATAATTCATAAGTGGATTTTATAGATGTGAATAATTTTGATAAATTTATTGAAAAAATAGACAAAAAGATAATGAATGGGAGTCGAAACCTCTTTTATTTACTTAGTCTAATAAATTTTTATGTTTTTTTCTCTTTGTTATTTTGTTTTATTAGATTTTTTTAGTCTATTTATTTTAATTTTTTAAGGTTGCATAGAATTTCTAAAATGAATTTGGATTCCAAAAATAATGTAAATTGTATAGTAAAACACATTAAGTATAGCATTCATTATTAATTTTCAAATTCATAGATTTGTTAGATGCCTATTTAATGATAAATTTGAAATATTTATAAATATTTGTGAATTTAAAATTCATATTTTTATACATTTCAAATATGTAATCATATTAAATTGTAACTATTTAATCATGATATATGCATTTGATTTTCACAATTTAATAGCAAATGAAATCCAAAGTTTCAAATTTATATAATATTAAAATAATTTAATATCTAATTTTTTTAACATTAACATTAGATATATCATTTAATTATTTAAATTACTTTATTAAATTATAATACTATTATTTATTTTTTTATATAATATGTAATTTAATCAATTTATGGTTTGTTATTATATGAACTTACTTTTTATTATAGGAATTTAAGTTTTATAAAATTATATCTATATCACATATTAAGAGTTAAATTTATTTTTTATGTATATTAGTGGTGAAAAATATACTGATATTTTAATTAATACTATTACTTCTAAATCACCATTTAATACGGGTTTAAGGGTTATTCCCAAATGGAAAAATTGGCTTACATCTCGTAATGCAAAAATACTTAAGAATCGAAAAACTTTATTTGTTTGATTTTAGAAATTAAAAATTATATTTTATTTAAATATATTTTGTTTGAATGTTGTATCATTTAATTTATTATTTAATCTTTATATTTTTATTTTTCAAGTATATTTAATTTTTTTTGAAACATTAAGAGAGATGTGATTTAAAATTAAATGAGTTAATAATTTTATTATTCTTAAATAAAACATCCAATTCAATTATATTTTGAGATTATAATATCATTCTTGTATATTTAATTATTATTGTATTAAAATTAAATTTTAAATGTGAAATATGTATAATAATATATTGTACATGATTATTTTATAATAAATCAAAAAATAAATTAATAATACTATTTCTTATAATTAATTCTTATAAATATAATAATGATAGCACTAAAAATTATTTGATTTATATTTAATAAATATTAAATAAATTTTATTATCTAATTCAAAGATACAAACTTAATTACTTTTATTGTTAATACATTATTAATATAATTGTATAATAATTACAAACACCTTTACAAAAATTAAATAATTTTATTTAATAAAAAAATCATTTATTTATTTATATTTTTATTTTAAGTAAAATTATATAATTATAGCTCGAGCTTTTTTCAATTATAAATTTTGGTTTTTAGGGTTTTTAGATAGGATCAATCTCAGTTTGGATCTTAATAGATTCATGCCTTTATGGGTTTTGACATGTTATTTTCGAGTTTTTTTTAATTTTTAATTTTATTTAGATTCAAGTTTTTGGAGGTCCGATTGACGTTTAAATTTTTTAAATTTAAGCTTTTTAACCTTTTAAGTTAGCTTGAATTAAATCAAATCTGATCCGTGGGCAAGCTCTCTTTTCGGGCCTGCATTGCAGTCTCTGTCTAATAATAATTAGGTGAAATAAACGGCAAAACAGAAGGGTTAAATGACGGGCTAAATAGAAGTACCATATACTAGTCAGTTACAAATATCTCCTTTTGCGGTAGATTCACGCAAATTATGGCTCATTATATAGATAAATAGCACAAAAAATGCAGGTTGTTTCTCATAAATCCCTTGATATCTAAAAGTTGTAATATATAGCATACCAATTGATGCGTGAAAAAAGTTAATAACTTATTATTATTGAATATAGAATCGGTATTTTTTTTTGTTAAAGATCATGGCTTTTATTTGGTATAAAAAAGCTCTAACCCGATGATAAAATAAAATTATAAATATTAAAATTTAAATAATAAAATTATTAAATAATATTTTTTAAAAGTGATTTTATGAATTGCCTAAGTTCAGCTGGGGATTTAGATCATGGCCTCTTTGACTTGTGCTCTAGCGGATGAATGACATCAAAGTCCACATGAACAAAAGCTCGCTCTATTTCAGGAATTTGCTCAAGCTTATCTTCGAGAGTCTGTCCGATGTTATGTGCTTGGGCAAGGGACATGTCCTCAGCCAAAACTATGTGAACCTCCACAAAGTAGTGAGAACCAAAGGTGTATGGTCTAACAGTCTCAATGTGTCTAATCTCTTTATGGTGATTCCAAATTAAGTATGTCAGCTTTGATAAATACTCTGCCGGCGCTGTCCTTCCGATTAGTGCTCGAACGTTATCCAGTACTGTGTTTGCCCAATTCCCCAGCGTGTACAGTGCTATCTGCACCATATATTTACGGTGTATCATTGCTAACTTATATTGTTTAGGCTTAAGTGTTAGTGAATTTGGCTCAATTATCATATTATTTTTTTTAAAAAATATTAATAACATTTTAAAATATAAATAGATTTAATTGGATGGATTTAGGTTCGAACTTAACAATATAGGTGCCAAAAGAAGGACACCTTTAGTTTTGAGAAATACATGTGGGGATGAAAGTTTTGCTTTGTATGTGCAAAGTCATATGTAAATTATGGGAAAAACAAAGAGTTTTAGAGCAATATATACAATTAAATTTTAATTAAGAAATTAAAAGTGTAGGAATGATGATGAACTTACAAGAATTGCCCCAAAGGGATCAATCCACCAGTAGAATTTGATGGCCAACACAGCAGTTCCTAGTCCAATTGAGTTAGTAATGACGTCGAAGAAATGATCTTGAGCATATGCCTTAACGATTTGGTTTTCAAATCTGCGACAATACAAAGTGAGCACCAATTTCACTAGTGTTACTGATGCCATAATCCCAATCATCCATTTTTCATTTTCAGGATCCCTTTCAGGTTGTGCCTGCAAATTCATAATGACTGATCAGTATTTTCACCTTATCTCAAGCACCATTTTATGGGAAATTAAAATTAATTTGATTGGTCAACCTTAATAGTCAGTTCTCGACCTGATTCAAATAATATTTGCAATCCAAGAGTAGCCATTACTGATGCAAAAACAACAATTCCCTGCACAATTCATAAGAATTTTGAATAAAACAAAGGAAAAATAGAGATGGCATGATTCATGGAGCTGAGTAAAATTATATAATTCCTAAAAATACTTGGACTAGTAAACCATTGATTTCATTTACGGTTTTCATTCAAAGTTCATGATAATTTATGGAGGGAGATTAGAATGTAAGGTCCTTAAACGAAAACTTAGAAGTAAGAATTAAATATTCCTCACATCTTTAGTGCATCCATTTGATAGCCACTAAAATTTCCAATTCAAGTTTTTTTTTCCCGAGGAAAAAAAGACTTACAACAGGTTGCATCCTATTTTTGCCAATAGGGTAACGATACTGCTTTGGTTTCCTCATTGCATAAGAAGTAAACCACAAAATAAAGCCTGACAAGAGATCCAATAAAGAGTCCAAGGTTGATGCCATCACCGCCAATGATCTACTCTCAACGGAAGCATAAACTTTTGCCAAGAAAAGCACCAAATTTGCAACATTGGATGCATATATTGCCACCCTCTCACTATTTGCCAGCTGCTTCATTTCCTCCTAAAAACAAGATGCATAAATTTTGCGTCATACCCTTGTGTTCCTCTTCAAACAGCCCATTTCACCCCAAAAAAAAGTCAAAGGAAAATGCAAGAAAACAAACCTCAGTCAAACTCCCTGGCAAAATGCCCAATTCATTAAATGTGTCCACTTCATTGAACCCTTTGAGAAGCTTTTCCTGTTTCTTGTAATACTCTGAAATTTTTCTTTGTCTCCCTGAAAAGGCGTTGCAACATTTAAGTATTAATAAGCTTAAGCATGGAAACTCTACAGACTGAAAAACTTGCATAAGCGCTCGGAAAGATCGATCTGGCAAATCGATTAAGAGCATACAACAAGAGCGGAACTACTTACTTAAGGAGTGGATAAAATATCCAAGGCTAAAATATGAAGAATCCTTGCGTATCTCCGGAAGGTGAAACTTATCCACGTTGAGTCGCCAAGATTGTTCACTTGCCATTGCCATACCCATATCCACTCCTGCCGGAGCTGGTGACAGAAGCTCTCTTCGGTAGTCTGATGTATCTGTTCGAAGGTCGGTGGCCATTTTTACTCCAACAAATGATTACTTAGATGAGAAAGCAAGAAGAAGCGCTGTTCTTATATGGACAAAATTTGCTTTGTTTTACCCTATAATCAATTAAGATAGCATGAAGAATGCCGCTTTGATCCTAGCAGTAAACAATTTGACTTTTTTTTTTCCCTTCCTTTAATGCTATTGGATTTGAGATCATTGCCGAGAATCGATATCTCACTCCGAACAAAAATCTTCATCGTGCCAATTTTCTACCCTAGATTGTGCCTTCATCCATACCTGTAAGCCAAATTTTGCGATTTGGCATCATTAAAGCTTGTGCTCTAGGGTCATAATGGGCAGTAGATTTTGTTCTCTCATGCCTTACAATGGACAAGAGCTGACTTTATGCATTAAATTAAATAAATGTAGGAAAATTCAAATATGAAAGGAATCCTAGCTTAGGAATACAATATCCTTTTCACACTTATAAAATAAAAGTATTCATACATCAAGTTTAGATCAAATAAATTATAATATAAATGTTATTTGTACTTATTTAAGTTTAATTTGGATTGAAATATAAATATTAAATTTTGTTCAAATTCATTTATATTTATAAATAAATAATCGAAATCAGTTTTAGACTCATTAATATTATATATATTTTAACCTTAAAAATATATATTTTTTAAAATTTGATCTTTAATAATTTAATATATTTATTTTATTAAATTTTAAAATATAAATAATTTAACACATTTTTATGTTTATATTGTAATATTATATATTTATTTTTTAAATGATAAAAAATTATAAGATATAAATATAAAATTAATATATATTATATAATTTAAAGACAGATTATGTTGAACTAAAATCTTAAATGTTAGAATCAAGATCTAACTCGTTTTTCAAACAGGTCCTATGTGTAAGTTTAATTTTCAGACTTGATATTTTGTCTAAACCTTTTTGAATATTAAATTAACTTTTGAATTTAGTAACTTGATCTATAAACATCTCTTCTGCAAAATAAAATATTTCGGTTTAATGCAGTTGAACTTGTTAAAAATGTTTTGAAGAATATTCTATTTGGATTGGTGTTGAGGATCCACCTAGTTCTTAGCCGAAATTTCGGGGAAATGAATGAATTGTAAAAAGCAAAGCAAGAAAGCACAACTGGTCAACTCATGATCTGCACAAGAAGATTCGTCAACAAAAAACAAAGAAAGTTCATTCCAAACACAAACACAGACTGATACTCAGACTATATATAAAGAGAAAAAATAGGAAAAAAAAAAAAAGAGACGAAACAGAAGAAAATAGCAGAATGGAGGAAAAAAAAATGTTCTTGGAATCATTTGGATGCAAGTTGGAGCTTATCTTATCAGGACATGAGTTCAAGAGGGTGGCTCATAAACTATAATAAGCCGGCTACTTTATGGTAATAGACAACTTGACGGTAATTATTATTGGCTCTTTTATCGGTAAATTCTTAATAATTAAATTAATTATCTAAATACTGTTATTTTGAAACATAAAATCAAAATATTGTTTTTAGTCATGTATTAATAATTATATAAATATAAAATATCATAAACACAATTATAACATAGTAAAATACATAAACGAGTTTATTTCATTTTCAAAATTTAATAAATAATAATTACAATGACATTAAAAGAAAAAAGAAAATAATAACAATCTCGTAATTATATTTATTTCATTGCAATTGTATTATTAAAATTTGAAAATAAATGAATAAAATTCAATAGTTTAAATAAATTACTAAATTATTTTTAAATCAATAAGAGAATGATAACAAAATAATAATAAATATTTAATAACTAACACAACTAAAAAAAATTGAAACATGACATGAAAAAATAATATAGACACTAGATGAATATATCTTAAAATTTATATAATATAAATTATTAATATATCAAAATTTATATCAAATATAAAATATTTTAAGATATTCGTGTATTCAGATTATGTTTGTGCTATTTTTTCATGTTGTGTTGTTTTTTAATTAATTTTTATTGAAGAGTTTTCAACATGTAGAACCATTTCGCCACTTGGGTTCATTGTCGGACATTGCATAGGTGACTTTTTCTCTTCCATTATCTTGGGATCGTCACCTTATGAGATTATTGGTTGATTAAGTATAATGGTTTTAGGTGGAGAATATTGACTTTGGGTTTATTATAGATTTTGTTGAAAATATAGATTAAAATGACTGATTATTGGTGGATTTTGGTGTATTTGTTTTAGTTTAGTTTTTACGTTAATAGGATTAGGGCAATTTCTTTCTCTTTTCTTATGTATTTATTGTTTAGAAGCTAGATTTGGTTTTTTTTTTTTTATAGAAAATGAACTATAATAGCTAAATTTTTATTATTTTTGTGGTTTTTCATGACCTAGGCTTCTTATGATTTTTTTATATTAAGTTTTTTTCATGAATTTAAAAGAATTTGTGAGGTAAAATAATTAGATTATAGAATTCTTAAATGAGATTTGAAATTTTGAATAATAGATTGTTTTAATTTGGGTCTAATTGAATTGGGTTTTGTTTAGTTATTGAAAATGGAGTTTTAAATTTTTTAGGTTTAGGGTTTAATTAAGAAGAAAGAGATGATGAAGATGAAAAAGAAGGGGGTACTCTTGGTATAGAATTATTAGTGAGGGTTAAATCTAATGGCGTTGCTTGTTGTTGTCATAATGGTTAAAAACACATAGGGTTTTATGTCAAAAACAAAAGGACATGAGGTTAAATGTGAAACAAGTAAAAGCATAAAGGGTGAAAGTGAATTTTTCCCAACTTTTCAATATTTATTATTACTTTTTATCATTCTATTATTGATTTATGAAATAATTATAGTAGCTTATTTAAACTATTGAATTTAATCATTTATCTTCAAATTTTAATACGTATAATTACAATAAAATAAATAATTGTAGACACCTAATTTCGTTCGGATCTTTTTTCAATAGTCTTAGTTATTTGAGATCAAGAATATGGTTGTTGCCCTGATAGAGGTTGACCTCTGTCGGGTAATTTTCACATTTTTATAACTTATGCATCATACATAAATAACCATATTGGCACATCACTAAAAAAAGTACCATTAGAAGACCAATCTCAGATCAAAAAGATAAATATTCAAAAGAAAAATCATTTTTTAAATATTCTTTTACCAAATTTGGAAAATTATTCTCGTAGATGATATCACGGTCAAATTTCTCATTGTTATGAATTTTTTTGAGATTTTTTCATAAAGCTCAAAAAATTGACCGTTGCAAATTTTTACCGACATCTGTATAGCATTTATGCTAATGCATTCCAAAAAAATAAAAAAATATTCAAGAAAAATAATAAGTATTGGCATTTTTTTACCACAAGGTGTTAAATTATCAATTCTGTTAATTAATTTTGAATTTTTACAGTATCACGAGTATTATAAT
>JBBYHO010054524.1:0-49445 GCA_038382025.1 Adansonia gregorii
TTGCTACATTATAAATAGAGCTATGGTTAGGCCAATCCTAAAGAAAACTCTATATGAACTTTTTAAAGGAAGAAAACCTAACATTAGCTATTTTTATCCTTTTTGGATGCAAATATTTTGTACTAAATAATGGAAAGGATAATCTTGATAAATTTGATGCAAAAAAGTGATGAAAGAATTTTTCTTGGTTATTCAACAAATTTCAAAGCTTATAAAGTGTTTAATAAGAGAGCCTTGATTATTAAAGAGTCGATACATGTTATATTTGATGAAGCTAACTTAACCTTGAAGAAGGTATCTCTTGAGGATGTAGAGATTTACCAAGAACAAGCATCACACAAGGAGTAAAGACAAATAATACAAAATCAAGAAGCTCCAAAAGAGGAAGAACTACATGAGTCAACTCAAGTAAAAAAAAATCATCCTAGAGAGTTGACTTATGTCAAAAAAGGTGAGATAATTAGTGATCCTAAGCAAGGGGTAAGAACTAGATCATCTTTTAGCAATGCATGCAATTATATAGCTTTTCTTTCATAAATTAAACCTAAGAATTTAGATGAGGCTTTAAAGGATGACAGTTGGATCATGGCCATGCAAGAGGAGTTAAACCAATTTGAAAGGAGCAAAGTTTAGGCTTTAGTGGAAAGACCTAGTAATTATCCCATCGTAGGTACTAAATGGGTCTTTAGGAACAAACTTGATAAGCATGGTACCATAGTTAGAAGTAAGGCTAGATTAGTAGCTAAAGGATGTAGTCAAGAAAAAGGAATTGATTTTGATGAGACTTATGCTCCCTTAGCTAGACTAGAGGCCATTAGAATACCATTAGCCTTTACATGTTTTAACAATTTCAAGTTGTATCAAATGGATCTCAAAAGTGCTTTTTTAAATGGTTTTATTAATAAGGAAGTTTATGTTGAGCAACCTTTTGATTTTGAAAATCTTCATTACCCTGATCATGTGTTTAAACTTTCAAAACCCTTGTATAGTCTAAAGCAAGCACCTAGGGCATGGTATGCAAGGCTTTCAAACTTTTCAATTGAAAAAGGTTTTAATAGAGGCAATGTTGACAAAACTCTTTTTATAAAACTAAAAAATAAGGATACTTTAGTGATTCAAGTTTATGCTGATGATATTATCTTTGGTGCTACAAATGAATCTCTTTGTTAAGAATTTTTTAAGTTAATGCAAGGTGAGTTTGAGATAAGCATGATGGGAGAATTAACATTTTTTTGGTACTATAAGTCAAGTAAACAAAAGATGGCATCTTTATCAATCAAGCAAAGTATACTAGGGAATTACTCAAGAGGTTCAAAATGGATGAAGCAAAGCCTTATTCCACACCTATAAGTACATCAGGAAAGCTCAAGAAAAATGAAAAAAGTAAATGTATTGACTCTAAACTTTATAAGTCTATGATAGGTTCATTACTATATCTTACCACAAGTACACCCAACATAATGTTTAGTGTATGCCTATGTGCTAGATATCAATCATCACCTAGGGAGTCACATCTAGTTGCCGTGAAAAGAATTTTTAGATATCTTAGGGATATTCCTAATCTAGGCTTATGGTATCCAAAAGAATCATCTCTTGCCTTACATGCTTATTTCGATGCAGATTTTGGTAGATGTAAAATTGATAGGAAAAGCACTTTTATTACTCGTCAATTTCTTAAATATATCCTCATATCATGGTTATCTAAGAAACAAAATAGTGTTGCTTTTTCCATAACTGAAGTGGAGTACATATCTGTGAGAAGTTGCTGTGCCTAAATTTTATGGATAAAATAACAAATACAGGATTTTGGCATTACCCTTTATCATTTTCCAATTAAATGTGACAATAGTAGTGCCGTTTATCTCACCTAAAATCCAATACAACATTCTAGAACTAAGCACATAAAGATTAGACATCAGTTTATTAGAGATAATGTGCAAAAAGATGATACAGTGCTTGAATTCATTGATACCTTACATCAACTAGCTAATATTTTCACCAAATCACTCGACACGGATAGATTTTGCAAAATTATAAGAGAAATTGGCTTAATAAAGGCATTCTAAATTCATAAGTTGATAAAATTTTGATACTTTGCCTCAATATTGTTTACATCATGCTTAGTTTGAAATGTTAGCCTCACATATCTACTTGTTTGATGATGTGCACTTGTATGACTTTTGATTCTTAGATGATTTTGGTTTTTTTGGTTAGATTTTGAATTGTTCATGCAAAATGATTTTGATGTCAAAAGTTTTTTTCAAAATTGCATTTTTAAAGAGCAATTGGGCTAAAAATATGCTTAAATTAACACCATCTTAAGGGAAATGATGCAATACTAGGCCATACGTATCGATACTAGCAAAAACTTTTTCCCAGTATCGAGACCAGTTTCAAGGTATCGATACAAAACCTAGAATTGTTCATTGTGTCGATACCTAACTCCATGTATCAATGCTCTTTAACCTATATTGATACAGACCTAACTTGTTCTTTGTCTCGAGACCTAGTTCCTTGTATTCATACAGAAACATAAAATTATTCTTTTTATCGATATTGCACTTTAAGTATCAATACAAGTACCTTGTATCGATACTCATTGTTGATTTAGGCAATCCTCGCGTGCAAGAGTTCTTTTCATCGAGCACTATTCACTGTTTCCCCTAGCCTCCTCTTATTAACTCAACCCTCAATCATTACACTTCATCTAACTTTCACTTTTCTCACAATCCTTGATCTAAAATAGGTTGATTTCATTATAATTCACTATTTGCCTTAAATTCAATCTATTACCACCTAAAACCATAAAAAGTTAAAAACTCTTTGCATTCAAACCTTAACCATTCTCCTTTTAAATTCTTCAAAATTTGTCAAAATTTTTTTAAAATTTTCAAGTGATTTTTCATTCATAAGTCTTTCCCAACTCGACTGTTATGATTAGTTGCGAATTTACTCGATACATTACACCATGTCGCCACCAAAAGTTACCGCCCATCACGTGCTCGACCATTTTTCTCAACCAATTCTTCCTTAGCACCTTACCCAGCTTCCTTAACTCGACCTGCAATCTTCGATAACCTTCACCACTCTCGATGAACCTCGTCGTAACCCAATTCTACTTCATCTGATACCTCCAAATCACCACAAACACTTGACCAACATCAGTCTTCTCCTTCACTTGTCTAAACCAACATCCAGTTCTACCATGTCACCACATGCTAAAACAAAATTCTCCAACCACTTTGAAACACTACCATGCCTTCAAAGACTAAACAAACCACCCATCGTCAAGGACCTATCAAGTGCTTCCACTTTTACCACTTGTTAACCACCTTCGACTTAAACATAATCATTCTTTGACCTATGCTTCCATGATGCGTGGGCTTGTGAATGGTTTACTACCATTGATTCAAGTATGCCTATCCAACAATGTCAAGTTATTGACTTTTCGTTCTTTCAATCCATTACTTATCCTTACCTTCAGATTTTTGATACCTTGGCATTGACCAAATTTCTTTCTCTCAATGTTCTAGTTTGTGAGAATCTTGTTCATGCATTCTTTAGCAAATGTCATCGCTATTCGATCTTATCTTTTGGGATAAGATCTTATAGTTAACCTAACTTTCTTGCAACTGCCTTTGGTTTCTCGAATAAAGGCGTAATCAATAAAGATTTGACTCTACAGCCATGCACACCTTAAACAACAAAGCCACCTTCCTTTCTCTGATTGATCACTTACTTCGTTTTATCATTTCCCATATGCTCCGTCCATATGGCACCAAACACATTTTGATTAGTGATTTTGACTATTGGTGGTTTTATATGATTCAAACCAAGAATCATCCAAACCTAGTCCATTTTATCTTTTTAGACCTTATTCTTTGTGTTCATGGTTGTCATAGCCTTCTCCATGGCATGGCATTGAGCTACTACTTTGACACTTAAGGTATTGATCTTTCTATCAACCTCGGGATTATGGTATCTACATACTGTTATATTGGGTGCAAATCCATAGGGCTTGTCAGGAATGAAATCTAAGGCACCATCTTTGTTCCCAAGGCTTGTCGACAACCACCTCCACTGCTTGAGCAACCGGATGCTCCCACTTCCGATAACCATGATGATAATATGGAGAATAATGCGTCTCCTCTACCTTCAACTCCCGTTACCTCATTATTCGTGTCCATGGACCTCTAATATATGTACAATTCCATCATAAAGCATCGTGACACATAGGAGTAACACTTTGACTCTTGGGATTATTGATTCAATTCCATTAATGCTCGCCTTTCTAGTCTCAAGCAAAGTCATCGAATGTTAACCGAGCAATTTGATAACTTCTTGGCTACCTTTCCTCATGTACCGCTGCCTAGTACTCCACCTGCTATGGATCCTCCGACCTATGAAAATTAGTCATCTTAAGTTTATTTTAGGATGACATTTAAGTTTTTAGGATTCATTTGAACTTCTTTTACTTATTTTGTTGACTCTATTTAACATTTTATTCTCAATGCATCATCTTTGCTTGCATTTTCTCTATTACTTTGAATTAATCTTTCTTGAGTTTTGATATAACAAAAAAATGGGAGAAATGTCGTAAATTTGCCAAATGTGTCTTGCATTTCTAAATATGTTTTCCATGTCTTCCATGATATTATTATGCACAATGCAAAATATGTCTTTCATGATATTATTTTGCACAATGCAAAATATGTCTTTCATGTTATTATTACACACTTGATTATGATTATATTGTCATGTTGGAATCTAAATAACATGTTGATATTGAACACTTTTTACATGATGTAGCTTGAATTCTAAAAATCTTGGGCAACATTATCGATTTGAAATGTTGTTGTTTTAAAAAACCCCATTTGCTCAAATTATAACTCTTGAAAACCATTGCTTTATTGAGGGGGAGTTTTTCTTTAATCTAAAAAACAAGCAAATTTATCTTAAGTTTTGTTATATCAAAAACGGGGAGATTGTTAGCTTTGAATTCAATTTTGATATAACAAACAAATTAAGCTAAATTAATTAGTACTCAACTTAGTATTTGTGTTAAAATTGAAAAACATTTTGAAAAAGTACTAAGTTTGCATTTTCTTAAAAATATGTGTTCCAAAATGTATATTTATACTTAGAATATTTTTGAGAAATCTTTGAGTTAATATCAAGCCAAGAAAAATCATTTGACAAAGGATTTTGAAGGTATATATCGACACAATGCATAAATGTATCGATACTATGCTTAAAACACCTCATTTGTGTCGATACTTTTTAAGCATGTATCGATGCATTGCAGTAAGTATCGATACTTACCCCATATGTATTGCTACAATTCTTAGTAGTACCCTCGAATGTATTGATACAAGTGTGCTTCTATCGATATAGCTTGTCAGCTATCGATACTCAGCCCTTTATATCAATACAACAGGCTGGAATGGTCACTTTTTTAATTCTTGTATTGATACCATTGGTATTGTATTGATACATAGTGCAGGTCTGAATGGAAACAAACATTTATGAAAGCTACGACGGCTCTCCAACCACCACATTAAATGCCCAACATCTATAAATCAAATTCAAGGTATAAATAGAGGTTCCTAATAGCTGAAGAAGCAAGAGATAAAAAGATTAATCAAGCATTGAACAACAAAAGCTCAAAGTCTTCAAATTCTTCATTTTTCTTGGATTAAATTTATACTCTTCCAAGTCTACTTGTATCTCATTCACCCAGTACTTAAATTCCAGCAAACATCCACCTATTAGAGGTTCAATCTATTTGCAAATGCTTCATTTATACCATCAAAAAGGTTATGTTAACGTGAATGAAAATATTTAAGAATTTAGGGTAGGATTCTTAAAGGGATTGACAGGTTCTATTTAAGCCTTAAAAGATAGAGGTGTAAGGTTATACCTTAGCCTTCAAGGTAAATAATTTGATTAGTGAATTATTGGAATCACCTTGGTAAGAAAGTACCAAAAAGAGAGGAAGTAGGTGCCAAGTTCAAGGACCAAAACCTTATATATTGATTATTTGTTTTACTTACCCTTAACTTTTTTTATTCTCAGTCTATTTTAAATTTATCAACTTCTTGAAGAACTACTTCACTGCATCTTGGTTCAATCTTTTCCTTGAGCTAACGTTCTTCTTAAAAGGTTAAGGTTATTCTCTTAAAAGACATTATATGGGATAGTGAAAGTGGGTGAGGCTTCGTTCACTTGTTTACCAAATGATATAATTGTTCACATGTAGTGAACAATCATTTTCACATATAAAGCATAATAAAACTTTGAGATAAAGAGATCAAGTAGGTAAAATAAACTTTTAACTTTAAGTTGATCACGGATATCATATGAGCGTATTATACAAATGACAAGGTCACTGGACCAAAAGGCTATTTATAAAGCTTACATAATACAATATATAATTGGTAGTGTAGCCTCAAGTCTTTAATGGTACAAATTTGAAATTAATAATTACGTGATTAATTATTTAAGATAAAATAATTAATACATAGATTATTAGAGCCTAATCTTATATGTCCAATTTGTCCCTCCACTAGCTCAATATAATTTCTTAACGGATGGTTATTGATCAAAAATATCCAAAATCATGACTTTCAATATGATGAAGTAATACGCTAGATTCACTCATTTTAGAAGTGTAGGCATTTTCTTCAGCAAATAATTGAAAATGATTTTTGGTATTATTTATTTAGAATATATATTCAATTTAATTAAATATTTATTTAGACAAGAATTTATAATTTAAATTAATTATATTTACTTGTTGATAAATGAGGAATTAATTTAAATTAAATAAACATGAGAAATTAATTATTTATATAATTAATTTAATATTTGTTAAGCCTTGCTTAAATATTTATTTATAAATTAAACATTAATAATATTCTAAATAAATTAAGAAAAAATATTTTATTTATTTTAATTTATGATTAAATTAATTATTTTACTATAGTTAATTATTTATTTTAATTTTGATAATTAGTACATAATTATTCTATTCAAATAAAATTGCCATGATTTTATTTTGAGTTAGAATTAAAGTTATGAAAAATTATCTGGCTAAATAAAATTAACAGTTTAATCAAATTTAATTAGTATTCGGATTAAATGAGCTAAATTTTATAAAATAAATTTGAGCAAAAAAAATATAGAATTTTTTGTTTTAGCCTGAAAATATGGCAGGCATTCATATTAAGGTTGGCGCCATGAATTGGGATTTATGGAATGGTAAAATAATTATTCTAATTAAAATTAAAATTAGGGCTACCTTTTTACCTAATATAAATAAGAGGCTTATGCATAAGGTTTTTCTTTAGACTTTGGCACCACACCTAGATGTTTCTAATCACAGCATCCTATGGCTTTAAACCTAGTAGCACATGGTGGTCATTAAGGAAAATCAAGCATACAAATCTGGTGTTGATCGAGGCAAAAAATGCCTACACACTTTACATTCTAGGAATTAGATAATAGTGGACAAGGCTAGTTAGTTAAAGCTTTCACATGGATCTAGGAATTTTTCAATGACTTCTTTAGATCTGTAGCTTAGGTAATTGATTATGGTGGTTGTATTGTATGTAATAACACGATTTAATATAATCGGATTAAAAAAATTTAAAATTTTGTTGCACATCTTATCTGTTTTTTCCTACGTTGGAACCAATTTAGAGTCAACTTAACCCTATATAGTCAACCATAAGAGCTAAACCATGTTAACCATACCGAAGTATTGGTAGGATAACCTAAAGAATAAGACATGCATAGAAACACCTCTTACCTTTTACTCCTCTTTATTGTTGTTACAGAGATGATGATGAATAAACATCATTGTCGATGTCTACATTCTCTACCCTAGAAACTGTCATCCATTATAATAACATTATTGGAGCATGCCATCATGGTGTCCGACCATGGCTAACACTTATTTATTTTTCTTAAGGGATAACATGCAAATGTTGTCATCTAATACCCTATTTGAGGCTTGATATCACCTCCAAAGGAATAAAATCTACTCAAGTAAGTTGTTATGCCCCTTAACTACTAGATAATGATGAGTGAGCATAATTGCCTACATCATTAGTAACGTCTTAAGAGGATTCATGATATGGACAAACCACTTAAATAAGCCATTATGCTGTTTAACATATGGCTTGACATTAACTTATAATCAGATAGTGGTGAGCAAGCATACCATCCCTAGTGTTAATTTTCCTCTCAATGGGACAACATAAGGATAATTTTAACTTAGATACATCATTATGCTATCAACATCAACCTAGGCTTTAATGGGCAAACGACAATACTCATGGCTTTTCTATGCTTGCCCCAGAGCATCATAATGTTGCTGGGCATTTTGTTCTTTGTTTTATTTGTTGCATTCTTAACATGTCACTAACTTTGTGCTTTTTGTTGTTGTCTTTGCTGCATGTATCATGTCTTCTCATATCATATCAACATAGCTAGTTCCAAGGCTAGTGTTCATTAACAAGTATCTTACCATGGCACAAGCAATAGTTAAAGCATTTAAAGATTCTAAAATAGGTTAAAATAATCTTCAGGCTGAATAGGGATAGTCTCTGACCCAAGTACTTAACAAACGTTCTAAAATAGGTTGAAACAATCTTCAGGCATTGAATCTTTAGGATCTGAAAGATATATGGAATAGTTAGGATGAGATGGATAATTCTTTTTTAATAAAAATTATAGGGATATTGCTTTGTTGGCCTAAGTTTGAGTCGATTACCAACTATTATGAGTCGCTATGTAATTTTGGAACCCAAGTACATGTGTTTCACTTTTAAGAGATAGGATTTGGTTCTTACTATAGAAGAATACATGGCTATGCCTAATTTAATAAGATTTACTCCAAGTTAGCAAAGCCAATACCTTTTAAGAAAAAAATGGTTAATGTACTTTTGGTCAGAGAATTTAGGTAAACTCACATGTGGTCAAACCAAGGAATAGTGCATGCATCATATAAGATAGTAAAATTGGCACTGAGCACTCAGTCTAATAAAAGAGAGATCAATAACTCTTTTGCATTAGCAATCTATGGCCTACTTGTCCTTTTGAGAACTTTAGGACATATCGAGGCTATGGTAGTGGACATTTGTCCTAAGTTGAGTGGTGGCATCAATCTTGATGTTGCCATCCTTGCAAAGACCATTGAATCATTAAACTTTGAAAGAAAATAGGGTAAAGTACACATCATTAGATGTTCATCACTTATGTACATAAGGCTTTTTCGTCAATTTTAGGGCAAAAGACTACTACAGCCTTATATGTCAAATTTTAATCCCTTCACCAAGTTCTTGGAAAAGGAAAGGTCATAGAATACCATTAAGGATCAATAGATTGTAAGGTTTCAAAACTTATATGTCAAAAAGGTAACTTGAGTTGTGCCATGGATAATTCTTAGCTTGTTTGTGTACAAATGTAAGCCTTATTAATAGGTGCCGTTTGATGGATTATGAGGAAGCATTAGCTATTCTCCACTCATGGCATTACAGTAGTTTGATTGCCAACAGTTAGTTCCCATCACTTATGGGCTTGGTATGCTATAACCACACCAACAAGATGCAAAAAATCTTTGATGCATGGAAGAAAACCCACCATACCATACTAAAAAAGGGTAAAATAATGACTCTAGCCTACGAGGATTGGATAACCAAGTTAGTTAATAATACCGTACTATTACCCATTAGCAGGATTCTTCATATGCTAATAGGTGATCGTTTATATGAGACAAAGATCTAAAGTAGGAGTTTACAAAAGAGAGAGCCATCTTTTCTAAAGATATTCATTTGTTGCAAGAAAAAAATAGTCAATGGGAGTACAAGTGTCAAGTTTGAGAGGGATGGATATAAGACCTTATCAAGACAACATATGCCATTAATGAAGATCTCCAAGATTTGAAGAAAGACTACATGGCAGTTAAAAAAGTGAAGAAATATTAGGGGATCAACAAATCTATAGTTAAATAGAAGGCAGAACTAGGCTTTCTCATTGATAACCTAAAAAGTTGGAAAGCTTAGGCAAAGACAATTACAGAAGAATGCACTAGGGTCCTTGCTAGTCCATTAGTTTATTAGAAGAGAAGTTGAAGCCTAGCAGCTTGGGTACAAGTTCTCTAAGAGAGAAAAATTGAGAATTAAAATTTAATGGCAATGGTTCAAGAATTGGAGCACTCCCTTCAGGCCTAGTAAGACCTAGTTGAAAAGTTATTGAAATCTTCTAATAAATTATGCTAGAATTTAATCTTGGTTGAGTAGGGCCTCAATTGGAATATAAGGAATGTCTCTGATGTCTCATTGAACAAATTTGAGTGTATTAGACCAATCTTAATGACATGATCAAGTTAGCCATATCTAAGAGATTTTATCCTTATAAAAAACATGGATAAAAACTATTGAATTTTCTTAAACTTGTAATCAAACAATGTAATCTCAAGCGATATTTTTGGATTTGGCTTGATGGCTTGTAACTAATGTTTTATTGAAATGGATGATATTTATTTTGAAATTATTGCCAAAACCCACCTGTCTCCTGTATTTGCATGCATAATTTTGTTTCATCATGTTTTTTTCTAATTCATGTAACATTTTTACATTCAAATGGTTTTATTATCATGCATTGAAAAATCACACTCATTATATCGCAATAAGTCTAATTTGGCATCACTCTAAAGCGTGAGGGTCCTTAAAACATTAAATCAAACATTCAACGCTAGTATGCCACTTATCTTCACCAGAAAGTAATGAAGAATGATCACCAAGCTTGCATCGAGAGACTTTAGATTATGATCGAGAGGCTTTAGATTATGCATCAAGAGGCTCGGGAATAGATGCTTTGTAGAACTGATAAATTGCAAACCTAAGTTGTTAAATTAATAAGGATATTGGCTACCTCTCTGAGGAACAAAGGACGAGCAAATACCACTGATAGGGTTAAAAAACCAGCTAACCTTAAGGCTAATTTCAATAGTGGTACTAAAGCCACCATTACTCATGAAGGGCATCCCAAAAATAGCTACCCTTGGCAATGTCAATTCTATTAGCTCCATTTATCTATGTAAACCCATCGACCGTACCACAGTTGGTTCATGGGTATCATGGCACACACTTAGGATCTTTCATAGCAAATTCTTTTGGCCTTAACCTTGATAAACAAGTAAAGCAAGAAAAAGCAATTGATCCAATATCTACTAAGGTTGAAGAGAGCAAAATCAAGTATAAGTTGCTAGAAAAACACCTTAAAGCCATAGAAGGAAGTGATAATTTAGGAATCATAGATGCCACATCCCTAGGTTTAGTTTCCAACCTCATCATCCTATTTAAATTTAAGGTGTCAAACTTCAACAATTACAATGAGACCAAAGATCCCTTTACTTATGTTCATATATACTACTGAATGATGGTAAGACATAAAGATAATGTAAACTACTAATACATGGCTTTTAGGACAACCTAACAAGGTGGCTGCTCATTAGTAAATAAAGCTCAATCTAGTTAGAATTTAAACATAGGAAAATTTAGCTTGTGCTTTTCTTGATCAATATAAGCATATGTTTGATTAGGCTCTAGATCACCATTCTTTATAAACATGGAAAAAAAAAAGCTACAAAAAGCCTCAAGCAATGCGCGAAGAGGTAGTTATAAAAGGTTACCCAAGTTCACTTTCTATTGATTGAGAAAGGGATGTTTATCATGTTTGTTAGCACTCTATGAGCTCTTCACTACAAGAAGTTAGCAATGAATACCATAAAGAACTTCTCTAATATGGTAATTGTAGGAAGTTTTTGGAAATTAGATTTTAAAAATTTATCAAACAATCCTTAAAGATAGTAGCTAAAACTAATTAAACAAATTAATTCGAGGCTCGCTAAACAAGATCACCTTGTAAAGTCTTGATTAATCTTTAAAATCAAGAAGCCTAAAGAATAATTCAACATTCAACCTCAATCTTGAGAAGTCTTTTAGCAATTCCATGACCCAAGAATAAGTACACGTAGCCTAGCTATCATAAACCAAAGCTCTCTAAGTGTCTAGCCTCTAATGGTTATCCATATAAGTGACCCAAAAAATCTTTAATTAGGAAGAGGCTTTGTTGCTAAGAGCCATGCTAGCAGCTTAGGCTTCAATAAATCTTCCCTTATGATTAAAAGACCTTGAGCAATAATCAAAGACAAAATAAGAAAATAATTTTCTTCTCTAAGAAACCAAGATTGCACTAACTTTTAGAGTTTTAGAGAGAAAACTTTAATCACATTCTCTAAACCTTCATGGCCAATTTTTCAAATAAAAAATTCATATATGAAGGATGGATAACATGGGTTTATATGTCTAAGGTTTAAAATTTTGATTTCTAAGAAATTAGAATTTTACTTGTAGCCTATTTAAACTTATTCAAATTGGGCCTAAATAACCCGTAATCTTATAAGACATATAAGCCTAATATCAAATTAATTTCTACTAATCACCTTTGTGTGTGACCTATTAGGCCCCTATCATATTGATAATAAAACTAAATAAACCAACATAGAATATTTTATATTTATAGACCAAGATTGGCTTTAGCAATGCATTATGGTCACTTAACATGCAAGGAGTGCCAAAATAGTTTAGATAAACCCTTTAGTGTTTAGTATCTTAGAGTAATAAATATCTTTCAATCATATATCCTAGAATTAGCAAGAACATGGTTCAATGTCTACTATTAGCCTATTACATATTAGTATGTAGTGCCCATGTGTTAACTTTATAGTTTGTATTACCTTAGCCAAAGACTTTGGGTTAACATGGGCCGGGTCTATGTGAGATATGTCCCCTCATATTGCTTAGGGTGATGAATTCTCTTTGGACACTTATTCACCTTCAGTATGCTTCATGTCATACATAAAACCACCCTTATTTTGGCATCCATCCATTGTGAACCCATTTCTGATGATCTCTAAGTATGACAATTCACATATAAGATGACTTGGTATCATAAGTCTAAGGATCACCTATACTATTGATATATGAGAGTATTTCCATAGAAACTTGAGTGAAATACCAAATGGAACTCTTATAGAGGGTTATCTTCAGTGAACTTGTTACCATAACAAGCACCCATATAATGTCCCCAGGCATCTCTATACTTTAACTTATGAGATCAGTCGCATACAACTTATGGATAGAGGCTTACATATGCCAGTCTCTATGCATTGTCGATGCCTATCTTAACAATACAATGACCAAGAATGATTGTAGAAACATGGCTTTGATGCATAAGGATCTCATAATTATAACTTTTTGCAATTCCTTTACAAGGTTAATGTGTTTTATGGGCTTTATCTACATAAGATACTAACAACAATTATTGAAGAAAATCTAATGGATAAAGAAATACATCATCAACATTAATAAAATATTATGTTTTAAAAACATGAAATCACTAAATGTTAATGCCTCTTTAGCCAAACAATTGGCTTGTAAGGCTTACACTAATAATCTCTCACTAGCACCAAAGCCAATCACCAATATGTTTAAGTCTGATGCCCTTGAAATATCAAACATGTTTTTACTAGAGCAAAACTTTAGTAAAAAGATTCGCTAAGTTCTTTTTGATGGGTACTCATTTGATGCCAACATCACTTTTTTTATAAAATCTATACTAATGTGATACCGCTGTAATACGTGTTTGGATTTCTAATGAAACCTCTGTTCCTTAGCTTATACTATGGCTTCATTGTTTTTAGGAAGCAATGCTCAGAACCACATCAAGTTTATCAATCCAAACTTTCTCCAACATGGCCTCACACGTGGGGATGTATTTAGATTCAGTCATTGAGTTTGCAGCTATTCCTGTTTGGAACTTTTCCAACTAATTACAACACTATTAAGGGCAATATAAAATTGTTTTGTAATTTGTACTCATCCCAATCTAATTGAAAGCTATCATCAGTGTATCCCCTAACTTGGAGTTCAACACTTCCATACGCATCTTTCCATCTAAAGTCTTAGGACATAATTCTTTAAGTAGTGTACACCATGTAACATAAGCAAGTTTCCTCTCTTAAAGTTATCCATCTTAAGCCTTTAAGAATCTTGTCAAGTACAAGGATTAGGATAAGCTAAGAATTCATTTCGATCTATCTTTATAGATTTTAATTCTTAGAATAAATGTAGCTTCTCCTAAATCCTTCATGGTGACCTATTTGGATAGTCAAACCTTAATGGTCTACAACATTTGCATGTCATTTCCCATAAGCAATAAGTCATCTACATATAGCAATAAGAAAATAATTGCTTGGTCCTTTATCCTCTTATAAACACAGGGATCATGAGATTTTTCTGAAAGCCAAATTCTTTAATTATTTCATCAAATTTGATATTCCAACTCCATAAAGCTTGCCTTAGTCGATAAATGAACCTTTTTAGCCTACATACTTATTCAGATTTGGCTTAGATATAAAAACTATCAAGCTGTGTCATGTACACATTCTCTTGTAAATTTCAATTAAGGAATGACATTTTTGCGTCTATTTGCCATATTTCATAATTATGTATGGGACTACCATAAGCAATATTTGAATGGATTTTACCATGGCAACTAGTGAAATGCTTTCCTCATAATTAATGCCTTCTACTTGATTATAACCTTTTGCTGCTAGTCTAGCCTTATACGTTTGCATGGCCATCCACATCAGTCTTTCTCTTAAAAACCCATTTACAACTTATGGGTTTTATCCTTTTGGGTGGGTTAACCAAAGTCCAAACTTGGTTGATATCTATGGCATCCATCTCGACCTTCATGACATCAAGTCATATTTAAAAATCAATGTCAGACATAGCTTCCTCATATATGGTAGGTTTAGTGTCATTAGGCAAGTCATTCTTGTCATGAGAAATCTATATCTCTCAAGTGATTGCCTGATCCTACTAGATTGACTTAATACTGGTGTTTCTTGAGTGTCAGGCAGAGCATTTAATGCTCCCTTCCTTAACCTTGGTGCCATAGGAATGTTTATTTTGTGATTATTGAACTTCTTCAAGGTCAAACTTACTCCACTGAACTTTTCTAGTAGAAACTCTTTCTCTAGAAAAATAACATGTTTGGAAATAAACACCTTTTTTTGTAGTTGGGTTATGAAAGTAATATTTATAAGTTTCTGTAGGATACCTTACAAATTTATATTTACCTAACCTAGCTCTAAGCTTTTCAGTTACCATTTGCTTTACGTAAATGGGATAGCCTTAAATCTTAAGGTGAGATATATATGTTCTTTTACTATGCCACATCTTATATGGTGTCTTATCCACATACTTGGATGAAACACTATAAAAAGATAGGTGCTAGTTTCCAAGCCATATCCCCAAAAGGATATTGAAAGGTCCATCTTAGACATCATGGAATGAAATCATGTGCAATAAGGTTTAGTTTATCTTTTCAGACACTTATTTTTCCTGGTAGAGTCTATTGCGACAGAATAACATTTTCCATCAAATGAACCAAAAATTCTTGACATAACTATTCTACCTTGATTAAATGTAAGAGCAAAAATTCTCTAGCCAATTGGTTCTCCACTTCAGTCCTAAACTCTTTAAACTTTTCAAAAGCTTTAAACTTGTACTTTGTTAAGTACACATACCTATACCTAGAGTAATCGTTGGTAAGGTAATGAAGTAAGAATACCCATTTCTAGCCATTGTGTTTAATGGTCACACACATCTGAATGTATTAGGCCTAATAAAACAACATTCTTTTTACCTATCTTAGTGAAAGGTGTGTTGGTCATCTTGCCAAGGAGACAATATTCACATGTCTCATACGATTCAAAATTAAATGGGTCGAGATATCCTTGTTTATATAACTTGGCTACTTAAGTCACATTTATATATCTAAGCCTACAATGCTAGATATAGGTCTTGGTTGGATCATTCCGTTAAGCTTTCTTCATATTTATGTTCAATAAAAGCATTTTAGGATAAAAAAACTTATTCTTTAATGAGGCAAATCCATCGACTGTGTCATTTAAAACAACTTTCGCCTTTTTTTTCTAAACTCAAAATCATCATTATCATGAGGTATGAAACTGAAATGATGTTTCTAGATAATCTAGGATCATAAAAACTTTCTTTTACTTCCAAAGTCATACATAAAGGCAATGATAAGGTATAAGTTTTGATAGTAATGGTTGTAACTTTTACTTTATTACCCATCTGTAGAACTACCTTATTAGAGCCCAACTTTTTACTATTTTTTGGCAAGTTTATGTCATTACATGAGTGTGATCCATAACCCGAATCAAATATCCAAGTGGTCAATTTAATGGTAGAATAATTTAACTTAATCATTTGAAAATTAGTTACCTTCTTTTTCTTGAGAATGTTTCTCAATTTCACATAACATTTTAGGCTATGGCATCTCGTATGCCTTGCAATATAGTTCTTATAATTACCATTATCAACAAACTAGTATAAAATGAGTATTAATTATATATTTGTGTTTTGTATCAATAAAGTAAATGTTTTAAACCTTTACTGATTTTCCCACTTATTTTTTTTGTAAAAATAGCCCTTACTATTATATAGAAATCTTTTTACGATATTTCTAATGGGTTGGGATCCCTTCAACGTGTAGCAGCCTTGAGTCAGCTTAACAAATCACAATAAGCCTAATTAGGAGGCAATATAGCTTGCTAATTGCATCTCTATGCAATTTTTAAATTAGTTAGGTAGTAACTCCTTGCCCAAATTTATTATATACATTTTGGCTAACCATGGCCTCTATTGCTATGCAGTCAAGTTGTACACACCCTAACAATACAATATTAGTTGAATAAGACCCATTAGTCATAACTCAAGCGGTTTGGATAGCCAAGATCTTGATTTTGCTCAATAACTCTTAATGGTTAGAACCTAAGTATTTTGTTATGCATGATAGAAGGCATCTTTATCATGCAAAACATGTGACTCAATATTGTACGATGGATTTCATTTGCCTTTTTTATTTTTTAAATTAAGGTCTTAACATAATTACATGCATAGCATTTATAATATCTCATAAAATAAATTTATTATCATGCATACTACTTAGATGATTATAGACTACTAACTAAGGTAGCTTAGATTTCAATAAATATTTCCTTATATCTGGAAGACCTTAAACGATAATCAAAGAATAGAGAAGAAAAAAAGTTTCTTCTCTAATAAACCAAGATTGTGCCAATTTCTTAGGGTTTTGGAGAAAAAATGACAATCAAATTTTCTAAGTCTTCTTGGCCAATTTTTCCTATGAAAAATTCATGTATAAGGGATGGTCAACATAGGTTTATATATCTAGGGTTTAAAATTTTAATTTTTAAAAAATTACAATTTCACCCCTAGTTATTTGAACTCATTCAAGTTGGGCCTAATTAATTGTTATTTCTACTAGACATATAAGCCCAATCGCATTTTAAATTCTACTAATCACCCTTATGTGTGTGAGACCATTAGGCCCCCATCATATTGGCAATAAATAAAAAACAGCCTAATAAAGAATATTTTATATTTATAGAGCAAGATTTGCATCTAGCGATGAGTCGTGGCCACCTAACATGCAAGAAGTGTTAATATAGTTTTGACAAACCCTTCAGTGTTCAGTATCTTAGTGTAAAAAATATCTTTTCATCATAGATCCTAGAAATAGCAAGGGCAAGGTTTAGTGCCTACTCTTACCCTATTTTATATTAGTATACAACCCCCATTTGTTAACTTCATAATTAGTATTGCGTTGGCCAAGGACTTTGAGTTAACATGTGCTAGGTACATATGAGATATGTCCCTTTATATCACTTAGGGCAATCAATCCTCTCTAGATTGCAGATTCACCTTCAATATGCTTCATGTCATACCTAAAACCACCCTTATTTTGGCATCCATCCATTGTGAACCTGTATCTAATGATCTTTAAATTTGATAATTCACATACAAGATGACTTGGTGTCACAAGTTTAAGGATCACCTACGCTACTGATATATGAGAGTATTTCTATAGACATTTAAGTAAAATAAGAAACGAAACTCTCATAGAGAGTCATCTTCAATAAAAATTTTACCATAACAACCACTTATATGATGTCCTCAAGTATTTCTACACTTCAATTTATGAGATTAGTTGCATGTATCTTATGCATGGAGGCTTGTATATGCTAGTCTTTGTTCATTATCAATGCTCTATCTTAACAATACAATGACCAAGAATGATTTTAGAAACAAAGCTTGGATGCATAAGGATCTCACAATTATAACTGTTTACAATTCTCTTATAAGGCCAATGAGTTTCATGGGCTTTATCTACATAAGATACTAACAATAATTATTCAAGAAAATCTTATGCATAAAGAAATACAGCATTAACATTAATAAAATATAATGTTTTAAATAAATGAAATCACTAAATGCTAATGCCTTTAAAGCCACAACAATTTGCTTGTAGGGCTTACACTAACAATAATATCAGGCAAAATGATCGACAATGCTATAAAAATTGGTAAAATGTTAAGGGAGAATCATCTAGGTTAAGCAAGAAGTCTTAAGGAGAAAGAAGCAAATGCTAAAACCTATATCTAATGCCAAACATGTACTTCCTCGGCATGCCCTATCCAAGCTTTAACCATATCCATCAGTCCCATAATAAATATATTCTAGCAGATTTAATCCAATAATGAGCTTTTCACCAAGCCCCATCCAAACACCGCACAGAATGCTCAACATTATAACCAACATAATGCTAAAGCACCTAACAACTAGTAAACACGCCAGGAAAGGCAACATTTCAAGCTACTCTTTTATTCTTACAAAGAGATCTACTCTTGCCTACTAATAAACCAATTGATGGCTTTAATGTTAGAAGCCTTAAGGTCACCTCTTTATCCTAAATGGTATGATGAAAACAATTACTGGGAGTACCATCTTAAAGTCAAGGGTCACAACATCAAAAACTACATTTTCTTCAAGAAGAAAATCTAAAGCTTATTGGAAAAAGGTATGATTGAAGTTAAGCAAGGGTTAGGCCTAACGTTGGGGCCAGTCCACTCCTGAACCATATGAAAATGAGAATGGATGCAATAATTGATGGGAAGAGTTACTAGTTTATGAAGAGCATTTAAGAGGTAAGGACACTAATGAGCAGGGTATGGTAAGCCTTTATACATATCAAGATTGTATTAGGAATTGGGTATGAGCATGAAGAACCCACTGAATCTTGTTGTTGCCACTATAGGTAGATGCATACTTTGCAACATTGTATAGAGTTCCTAAGGCTAGTTTAGAGGTAATAGACCACTTAAAAATTGAGTTTTTTAAAGAGAAGGATAAAGGCATGAATGCTTTAATCAATGCCATAAAAAAGGATAACAAAAGTCCTCTTTATAGGGTTAAGAGGCTATTGATCTTATTTGCCACTCTATTAGATAACAAAGCCACCCTCATTCTACCTACACTAAAGATGATCTTCCAGCTCCCATCCCTCTTTCCTTATCAAGAGGACAAAGTACTGTAGTGGAAATATGAAAGTAAAATGTTGATGATCTGGGAATCTAGCTAGCAAATAGCAGCTATTAACCTTACAAGTGTAAGCCATTTAGCCTGTAACAGCAGATGCTACGCCCAAGCTACATCAAAAGTTAAAGTCAAAAAAGAGAATATTACCTTAGCAACTTAAACACTGAAAGTGATATTAAAGCAATCAAATCTAAAGGCAATCGAAGAACTAATAAATGAGAAGTAGGCTTCAAAATTCCATAAATTTATCGAGCATAATGAATATAGCATCATCAATTAGTTGAATAAGCAACTCACTAAGATATCTATGCTATCATTTCTCCTAAATTTTCAAGCTCATAGGAATACTTTCCTCAAGGTCTTAAATGAAGCATATGTCCTCCATGATATTCCTATAGGCCAATTAGGTCAAGTAGTAAGCAATATCACTGTGGATAATTACATATGCTTCAGTGACAATGAAAACTCTCAATATCACAACCTATTGTAAGGGAAGTGCACTGCCAAAAGTTCTTATTAATGATGATTTGGCCTAACGTAATACCCTTGACATGTTTGAACAAACTCCCTATTGATATATCCCATATCAAGCAAAATCACACGATTCTATAAGCATTCAATGGAACATGTAGAGAAGTTGTTAAAAACATCACTATTTCACTTTAAATAGGGCCATGTACTTATGAAATATATTGTCATATAATGGATATTGCTTTATCCTATAACCATTTGTTAGGGAGACCATGGATTCATTTAGTAGGGGTTATACTATTTTTATTCCATTAAAAGTTGAAATTTTTCATAAGCAAAAAGGTTGTTAGCATCGGAGGAGAAGAAGACATCATAGCTACCATTTGCACTGATGTTAGTTATATCGAGTCTGATAAAAATGTACTAGAATCTTTTTTCCAATCTTTTGAGTTCATTAATGCCATCTATGTCAAGGAAAGTTTGCCAATGATTGAGCCTTCTCTATGAAGGAATACTCCTATGGTTTTTAAGTTACCTATTGGTAAAGAGGCCAGACTTGGAAAAGGTTAGGCAAGCATTTACAAGGTATTGCTAGGGCTCGTAAGGTTGTCAGCTAGATAGATAAAAGAGGATTGAGGTTCAAGTTGTCAGCAAGATAGATAAAAGAGGATTGAGGTTCAAGTCTAACACTTAATAACAAAAAAAAAACAAGCTTAGAGAGCATAAGAAAAAAGAATAACCTGCCTGAAAGGTTAAGATTTAGGATATGAATTGATGCATTTCTACCATTAAAGGAAAGTTTTCATCCAAGAAGATACATGAATCTAAGTCAAAAAGGAAGTACGCTTTGATGATGTCATTTAAAAACTTTTTTATCAATAGCTTGATGAGCTAGAAATGTCACTAGCAAATTGTGGGATTGGTTTATGCCTTCCAGGATTTGTTTCGAGCACATAGACTAAAACTAAGATTCCTCTACTGTTTAAGTTTGTGTTCAAGTAATATTATGAACTAAACCTAAATTATTCTACCGAAAAGCATTGTAGCATCCTTTAAATGGGTGACCTTTTATTAAGTATTATTAATAACAATCACTAAGCATGATGCATTTCATCTGTCTTTGTCTCATTTTTATATTCTTTCAAGCTTTAAACCTTTTTATGTACGTATTTGGCTATATTATTCCTTCTCCATAATTTTAGGTGCCCAGATGACAATGACATGAATAGTTTTGCCAAGATTCTAGAAATCAATTTTGATCAACCAATCTGTACTGATGAGGTCGATTCTAAATGAATTTCAAAGAAAATACTATACAACTAAATGTTGATTGAACAAGAAAAGATATAGATTTTGCCTCAAGGTAAATTGACTGGGACTATAAATCTAGAAACAAAGAGAGATCAAAAAGAGATCAAGCTTGAAAACTCTATAGACCTTTTAAATCGAACTGAGTTGATAAACCTTTTTCAAAAATATCAAGATGTATTTATGTGGTTCTACCAAGACATGCTTGGATTTGACACCAATATATTGGTTCATGAACTTCCCCTTAAACCCAAATTCAAACCCATACAACAAAAGCTTAGAAGAATGAATCTATAGATGATCCTAAAAAATCAAGGAAGAGGTAAAGAAGCAGTTTGAGGAAGGATTCCTTAAGTAGCTAAGTATTCCAAATGGATAGCTAACATAGTCTCAATCCTTAAAAAGAATGGCAAGGTATGGTTGCGTGTTAACTATAGAGATCTAAATTAGGCTAGTCTAAAAGATAACTTCCTTTTGCCTTATATTGACACTCTAGTATACAACACCATAAAAAATTCCTTATTTTCCTTCATGGATAGGTTCTTAGTCTACAACCAAATCAAAATGGCACCAAAAAACATGGAGAAAACCACCTTCATAACCATTTAAGGCATTTTTTGCTACAAGGTTTTACCTTTTGGGCTCAAGAACACAGAGGCAACATACCAAAAGTTGATATTGATAATGTTCCATGACCTAATGCACAAAGATATAAAAGTCTCTGTAGTATGATTACCAAAATGTAAAGGGAGAGTAAACATGTTGCAAATCTTTGAAAACTCTTCAAATGGTTGTATAAATGCTAGCTTAAGCAAAATCCTATTAAATAAAACTTTGATGTTACCTTCAGCAAGTTGTTAGTCTTTATTATTAATAAAAGTAGAATAGAGGCTGACCTAAAATAGATCAGAGCTATCCTAAACCAAGCGCCGCCTTGTACCTAAATATAAGTGATAAGCTTTCTAAAAAGAATAAACTACATAGATAAATTCATATACTAGTTAATCAACAAATACGATCTGATCTTTTGACTTCTTCAAAAATAGAATCTTGAAGAATAAAATGATAAATGCCAAAAATCTTTTAACAAAATTAAACCTATTAGTGTTTGATCTACGTCTAATCCTATACTTATAAGTTTTTAACAAGTCTATCATTTACGTATTAGGTTAACAAGATGAGTTGGTAAGAAAAAACATGCTAACTACTATTTGAGTAAGAAGTTCACAAAATATGAAAACAACAACTTAGTGATTGAGAAACGCGATCAACAAGTGCAATTTAATCTTTCAACTTCTTTGAAAATAAAATCTTAGGGCATGGAATGATGAGTGCTAATAAAACTTCAACACAGTCAAACACTACTTGTCAAACCCATCAGTACTAGTACCACTAATGTCCGATCAGCCTCTAATCCTATACATATAACTTTTGACAATTCTATGGGTTGTGTATTGGGTCAACATCATGAATCAGGTAAGAATGAGCATGATATCTGTTATCTAAGTAAGAAGTTCATGGAGTATGAAAACAATTACTCAATGATTGAGAAGTTATGTTATACTCCAGCTTGAAACACTCAGAGGCTAAGACAATACATGTTATGCCACACCACATTGGTAATCGCCAAACTTGATCCCATTATGTACCTATATGAGGTGCCTACCCTATCAAAAAGGTTAACCAGGTGGCAAGTTTTGCTCTCTTAGTATGACATATTATATATAAGCCAAAAAGCCATCAAGGGTAGAGCGATAGCCAACTTGGCAAACTATACAGAGAATAGCTATCAACCACTAGATTTTGAGTTTTGCGTTAAAGACCTAATGTGTATATCTAGAGAAAAAGATGCCTTTGACCTCAAATAGTCCTAAAAAACATACTTTGATAGGGCATCAAATGTATTAGGGCAATTCTGACTTCATAAGATGGAAATTAGTACCCTTTCATCGCTAGATTGAACTTCGATTGTATCAAATAATGTAGCCAAATATGAGCTTATGTCATAGGACTTTAAGCTACCATTGCAAGGGGTAGAAAAGTCTTATATTTTTTTAGAGATTTAGCCCTAGTAATCTATCAACTTCGAGGAAAGTGGGAAACTCAATATGCCAAGTTAGTTTATTATGGGAAACTAATCTTTAGACTAGGTTAATAATTTGATGAAAATAGCTTCAGGCATTTGCCTTAAAAAAAAAAAACCAAATGGCTGACACTATGACACTATTTTCAAAACAAGCCAAGAATTAGAGGCACACCCATCTAGATAAGTATTTATGAATACTTGACACATTGCCAAAATGTAAAGGAGAAAAATGATAGACTACCATGGTACCATGACATTTTTTGGTATTTAGGAATAATAATACCCTAAGCATATGATGAAAATGATAAGAGGACCATCTGAAGAATGGCCATCAATTTTTTCCTAAATGGTGGGTCTTATACAAGAAATGCTAGGATCAAGTATTGCTCATGTGCGTAGGCACCATTAAAACTACCTAAATTCTAGAAGAAAAGTCTATTGGGTATCTATGGCACACATGCCAACAGATATTAGATGGTAACAAAAGTTATGAGATCAGGCTGTTATTGGTTAACCTTTAAGAGAGATTACATCGACTATGCCTATAAATTCCACAAGTGCCAAATTTATGTGGACAAAATTCATTCCTATAATCACCTCTACCCGTCATGACTACCCTATGGCTGTTCTTTATGTTGAGTATAGAAATGATTGAACCTACCACCTCTAAAGTTTTTAATAGGCACCGTGTCATCCTGGTTGCCATTGATTATTTCACCAAACAGGTAGAGACAGCTTCATACGCCAATGTCACTAAGTTCGTTGTATGCAAATTTGTGAAAAGGAACATTAATTCTTGATATGGGCTGTAAATCATCATAAATAACATGTGTAGCTTGACAAACAAGATGATGTAAATAGTATATTCTCAATTCAAAATTTAGCATCATAACTTGGTGTCACAGCATCTGAAAATAAATGGGCAGTCGAGGTGGCCAACAAGAACATTAAGAGAATAGTAGAGAAAATGGCTAAAATATGGAAAGGGTGGTATGAAAAGCTACCTTTTGAGCTACACACTTATCACATAGTAATTTAAACTTTTATGGGTTCTACCCCATCCTTCAGTCTATAAGATAGAAGCTGTTTCACCTATTAAGGTTAAAATCCTCTCACTTGAGGTCTTAATGGAATCACAATTTAAAAAAGCTGAATGGGTTAGGGACCAATACAAGCAGCTTAATCTCATCAAAGAAAAGAGAATAAAAGCAATATGTCATGATTAAATATACTAAAAATGCATGATAAGAGCCTATAACAAGAAAGTCCTCTTTAGTAGTTTTGTAAAGGTGATTTAGTGCTTAAATAAGTCTTCCTAATCCATAAAGATGCTTGAGGAAAATAAGCCTTAAATTGGGAAGAGCCATATGTGATCAAGAAAGCCTTTTCCAGAGGAGCCTTGATCTTGACAAAAATTGATGGTAGTGACTTGCCAAGCCCGACAAATGCAGACAAGGTGAAAAAGTACTATTTTAAAAAAGGATTTTAGAATTAAAACTTGAGAGGGCATCTTATAATTTTCAAATAAATGAAAAACCTCAGATGAAAACCCAAGGAACATATAACCAATCAAACTCACTTAAGTTAAAAACCTCAGATGAAAACCCAAGTGACCAAAATCTACCTTTACCCAAACCTAACAAAATCTAGAATACCAACTTGACTATCTACCCTACCCTAACTTAGCCTATTAAACTCTACTCCTAATTGAACCTACGGAGGAAATGTGGTGTCTACCCAAACTTGGGGCAACCATTATACCATGAAGAAATCTGAGGCACTTGTTGAAGATTGGTTGGCACCAAAAAGATCAATTGCTCAAGAAAGGTCTTCAAAAGTGCTAATGGAAAGCTTATATCATTAGCATCAAAGGCATTTACTTCCCAAAAAATCTATCTCTTGGCTTTTTTGTATATCTCATTATTTTTCTTAAGTTATACTTTTTTTTTACATAAAATACAATTACTTATTTCTCTTTTCACCCTTTTTGTGTCACATCTGTATCTTATGTTGCATCATGGTTATCATTTACTTAATAATGGTTACAAAAAAGATAACGAGGTTTCTTAGTATTACTTTGAAAATATGGAAATTTTATAAGAAAATATTTTCATGTTCCAAGGTTAAGAATAAATATCAGAACTACAATTGATCTTACCCAAAGGTGTTTCTATTTTGTTAACATGATTAGAGGTTCCTTCAAGCAAGCCTCGGTTAAAGGTTAGGAGCTAAAAAATCCTTTTATGACTTATGGCATTAGCTCTTACAAATCCTTATTGCTACGATAATGAAAACAACACCTTTAATCAAGCTAAAAGCAAATAGATTAATTTTGTAAACTAATAAGAGTATCCCACACAAGAATCAACCAAACTTAGGAGCATAAGTCACAAGCTAACCATAGGTATAGACACCTTATATTGTCTAGGTTTTGGTATCTTGAGACGTAATTGAAAGATAATAGAATAAAATAATAATAAAAAAATTAAGGATGACTGCCAGGCGCTGTGTCACCAAGCACTATTAAATGATATGATGATAAGCAAAAAAATTTTTTAGGAAAGTTTGAAATGCCTAGGGGAAGCATTAAAGAAAAAATATAAAAATAAGGCATCAAAGGTAACTATTTGAGTTGTCATTGAAGTCATTCAGATAAGCATAGGCCAGTTTCCCACTATTTGTAACCAAGGTAAGGCAATTCAAAGAGCCAAAGGTGCGTGTAAGTCACATTGGTGCATACGTATAAAAAACAAGCTCTTACATCGCTAAAATTCAAATTTTCACATATGGTATCATACAAGAGGGTTTGGTATCGATACCTAAAGTATGGTCTCAATACCTTGTGTGTTTGTATTGATATGGCCTTGGCAGTAGCTAAAGTTGTGATTTTTCACAAAATGTATCGATACAAAGCCTTAAAGTATCAACATATGCCTGAAGTCTCGAGACTGCTTTTGTTATCAATATACATTTCATTGTATCAATATTCTTTAGGTAAAAGGTGCCTTATGTATCGATATAAAATGTTTTGTATTGATACACTAAGGCATTTTTACCCAGTAAAGCTACATTTTGGCCTTTGCACCATTGATTTAGAAATCTGATTTAAACCAGCTTTTACCCTAAAAATCATCAGAATTCATATCAAGTTTTGGCTTTGGGCTTATGATTGGAGTTAAATAAATTTTTTAAGCCCAAATAGCCAATGACAAGGGACATTTTCATGAAATATATGGCTTGTGAATGGGCAAGTTTGGCTTTTCTCCATTTGTAGACTGCTACAACTTTCTACACCACTACTCTACATGATAGAACTAATGGAAATAGGATTAAGCTAAGCATAGTACTTGGAGTTGTCTCTTAGTACATGAGGGAAAATCCCATAATGCCTTTACTTTTGGCTCAAAAGCATTGGCTGAGCATACCCAATATAAAGAAGCTAATCTTAGCTCAACAAAAAAGGGGGAAACCTATAAAAAAAAGGCTACAGAGACATTTTCTTTCTTGTCTCACCCATCTCTAAAAAAAACCTCCAGCAAACTCCAAACCAAAAAAAACTCTTACAAAGGCTATTCCATTGACCTCTATTTCAACCAAAAACTTTATTCCCGTAACTCTTCCAAGCTCTTATAAAAAACCTCAAAAGCTGAACCTTTCACACATTTGCACCTTTAAAACCCCTCTACATCAACATTTTAACCAAGAAAACTTTTTCTTTCTATCATTTTCTTGCTATAAAATAGCAAAGAGAGGGAAGAAATTGAGTTTAAAGTCACTGCTCTAAATAAAAAAGAAAGTTCATGGCTTTTTGTTATATTTTCTCTACTTGGCACTTTTTTTTTGTTTTTATCATTTGCACCAGTTTAGTCAACCATTTATGGTGCCATGACCATTCTAGATTCTCATGCATTATTGCGGACTTGGTTATGGTAGTTTTAGGGCCTTGATGATTTTTTAATGCTTTGATAGGGCTTGAGTGACCAAACATGCTTCTTGTCATTTTTGCATCAAAATGGCCCTTATCCATGCATCTTTGACATGTTTCTTCCATCATTACATGCCTAAACACACACTTAACTCTTTATCCTAACATGTTTTTAAACATACTCATGCATTTCCTTACATTTTTTATGAGTTTTATTGCATAAAAATGTTGTCTTGCACATCCTAGCATATACTTTTCTTTGCTCAAACATGGTCATATCATCATAATAACATGATCTTTGATGTCATCTCTACGCATCCTATTTGTCACCGTTTTGCATTTTTGTCATTTTCTCTACATCAAAATGTCATCTCTTGCTTGTTTGAGTATGTTCTTTATGTTTTTTAACGTTCTGTCAAATATGTTTTCTTGTTTGAAAAACTCGATTTTTAAAATAAATCCCCAAGTTTTAATACTTGCAATAGATGAGGACTAGCACGGATTTAATGTTTTTATAAAATTAGTCTTCCAATCTTAGGGAAAAATCAAATATTTTAGGCCTGGTTTCCTAGTGACATATGTTGCTTTTGTTTCAAACAAAATGACCTTTTCAGTTGATAAAAAATATTAAGCCTTGATCTTGAGTTTAGCACCTCTATTTGTGGTATGGTCAATGGGTTGTTGCATCATCCCAAACTACTCCAAGGTCATGGAATGAACTTGCGATGCCCATGTTGCTCTTTTTCATGAGCTACGAATGTTCAGATGTCCATAGGTTGAGTTTAACCCCAAAAAACCTAAAAAAATCAAATAACTCATTTTTTGGCTCTGTCAGCACCATAGTCTAAATTTGAAAAAAAAAATATTTTTGAACCACAAATGATTTTTCTAGAATTTTCTATTTTTTTCCTTAAAAGGTGTCAAATAACCTTTCTAAAGGTGTTTCATTTTCCCTCAAATCATTCTAAGAAAGAAAGTTATGATTTTTTGAACCTTTTCTATCTAAAACCCTTAGAACTAGTGTATGACATTTTATTTAGGTTGTTTCGGCCCATCAAATTATTTTTCTTTATTATTTTAATATTTTTCCCAAAAATTTATGAAATTCTTAAAAAAGTATTGTTTATGATTTAATAATTTGAATGAGTATGAAATGATTTTTCAAAGTCTATCACACCTTTTACCTTTGTATATACTGCCAATGTCAAAACAAGCCTAAATCCAAAAATTAATTTCACCTAGAAAGTGATCTTCTAGCATTTTTGAAATATTTTTATATTAGTCCTTATCGAGTTACCTTCCTAATGGTACCTTGTTTACCCCCTAAAGTCTTTGGATGAACCTGAAATAAATTTAGAAAGGAAAATAGCATGATGTTGTCCCTTGTTTTTTGGAATTAAAATTAACCCTTCCATTGAATCACCATCATCGAAATGTTCATGCTTCTCGAAATGCATCTGATTGGCTCCTCCATAACATAAGCATTTAGGCTTGGATCAAGCTTAGGACAAAAATATTATATTTAAATATTTGATTTCTTATTTTCAAAATACCTTTTTTTCTAAAATATCTTTTTCTTAAAAAAATAAAAAAATGTTCATCTTTAGGGATACTCAACCCCATCATTAAGAGGGGATACTCCAACCTTGTTTTCCACTAAAAACTTAATTTTTCTTTTTTAAAGTTATTCAAGATTCCTAATAATTTTCTTAAATTATCAAAAATTTTTATCATTAGGGACACTCTAATCCTGCCACTCCAAAGGATACGCCAACCCTATTTTCCACTTAAAACTCAAATTTTATCTCTCGAATTTATTCGAGATTCTTAATTATTTTCTTATTATGCCAAAAATTTTTATATTTAAGGATACTCCAACCCCATATCTCCGAGAGTATACTTTAACCCCACTTTTACCTTAAAATCCAAATGTTCTCTCTTTCAGATATCCCAGATTTTTTTAATTAGAACTTTTTTCATCCTTTAAATTATCACCAAATCCAAATATGACTTTAGATTATCATTTTAGTTATTCTATAATAATTAAAGATAATTACGAGATACATTCTAATAATCCCTTCTTTTTTTAAGTTATTTTGTATGATTATTTTTTCTTTATATTGTTTTTTTGTCCTACTAACACATATCCTTTTTGTAGTGATGATCGTGTATTCATATTTAAAACTTGTTTTAAAAAAATTTATAAGGGTACATTTTGTCTCGACATCTCTTATTCGAATTTTTAAAATTTAATTCAAAAATTATTTTCATTAAAAACCTTATGTTTCTCATACCTCTGTGGGGCATAGGTGAAGTATATTTTCTTTCAAAACCCATATCTATAATTTTCATAAAGATTCATGCATAAATGAGGATTATATCCAAATAATGACCACATGAAACCAATTAAATTGAAACTAAAGTGAGATAAAATTAACGGGTACCAATTTTAGATGTCATAGGGTTGCTAATCTGTCCCCACACGTAACCAACTCCTGAACCTAACCAATGAATCTCTAGACCTTGTAGACCTTGAAATCAACCTTATGTTTTCATTAAAAACCTTATGTTTATCATACCCCTATGGGGCATAAGTGAAGTAAATTTTCTTTCAAAACCTACATCTATAATTTTCATAAAGATTCATGCATAAATGGGGATTATATCTAAATAATGACCATATGAAACCAATTAAATTAAAACTGAAGTGAGATATAGTTAGCGGGTACCAATTCGAATGTCATGGGGTTGCTAATCTATCCCTACATGTAACCAACTCCCGAACCTAACCAGTGAATCTCTAGACCTTATAGACCTTGAAATCAACATTTTGAGCTCCATAACTTGGAATACTATTTTGGATAAGCATCTTATCATGCTTAACTTGAAATGACCGATGGCAAGTCCAAATTTATAGTTATTTCATGTTAACCTTCCAAGACTAGTTGGATGAGCGATTCATTCGATGGTTTTTTTCCCCTTCTTAATACTATGCCTAATTCAAATCTCAATGAAAGTTTAACCAAAAGGCTCAATCACACCACTATATATATCTTTTAAGTTATGTGCACCCACTTTAGATCATTTGGAGAAAAAAAAGGGTACATGGCAATAGCTTGGCAACTTCGCTGGAGACTAGATTAGAGAGTTAAGCCTACGACTAGCTATATCTCACTTAATTCTTGGTTGCTTTAAATTCAATCACTATTTGGTTATAATCCCCTCTTACCTTTATCGATTAACTTTTTATCTATCATGGTTTTTACCTTTTAATTAACAAGGACTATTTTGTTCCCGAATAAATATTGACTTAAATAAGTATAGTAATATAGGAGTAAAATGAAAGGTTTAATTATTTCTTTAACATAGACTATGCACTACATGTGTATTAGATTCCCACTAAACACCATGGTAAGGTCACAATCCCAATTACTACGAGGAAGTGAGCCATCCATTTTCGTGAGTATCCTTTTGCACAGGCATGGCAAGACCTTCTAGGATGTAAATTACCTAGTCTTGTAAGTACCCCTCTATATTTGCATAGGAAAATACATCCACTGAATTAAACATGCTCTATTAAATCCATGATGGGCCCAAGATTAGGGTGCCTCAACTATCATAATCGGATGAATAAATAATTCGAATACTAATTTAGGCATCAACTTAAACCCATAGAGTGAACCTTATAAGCCAAACCATATCAAACCATGCCAAAGTACTATTAGAATAACCTGAAATATAGGGTTACTTAGGGAAACACCTCTTACCTTCACTTTTATACACCATGTTATATAGGTGATAGTAGACATTATTGCCTATATTTGTTATTTTATTTCATGAATATTTTTAAGGTATGCAGTTATATTCTATGGCTAACCCTCTTCAATAAGTAGGTGATAACAAATGCATATCATACTTATAATGCCTCATGTCACATTAAAATAAGTCATTTCTAACCAAAATAAGTCATCATGTTATCCAAATGATGGTTTAACATGTACCTGGCATAGGTTTTGATAAACAATGTCGCCACTTAATTAGTTAATATGGTCTTTGTAAGGTATCGTGCCATCTTTAGCAAGGCATTTTTAACCTAGACATGTCATTATGCTGTCCATTTCTTGTTAATTATTGTTTTTGCCCCTAGGCCTATCGTCGAGGTAATTTTTATGATGCAGTTTTTATGCTACTTTCTATATGCACCCTTATTTTTATGATTATTATTTTATGTGGTTATGCACTTAGTTCCTTTTGTTTTTCTATTTGATGTATGCATCATGCATCATTTCATCATAATCATTGTCATTATGGGACAATCAGTCAATGGTTTAATGTTCATCAAGGGATGTTTGCCATAGAGCAACAATCAACTTTAAATTTGAAGCTTTTTGAGGAAGTTTGAGCATGGTTCGAGCATCAACAATGTAAAGATAGGGATGTTCTTAAACCTGACTATGTCTTAACAATGCATGAAAGGGTCAAGATAGGGTACCATTAAAATGATTGGCAAGATCTAAAGTATGTATGGACTAGTTGAGATAATATCAAGAAGAAATTATTCACGAAGAGATATAAAGACATAGCCTTTTTGCTCTAGGTCCATTTGGATATTGTTCTATTACAAGCAACATCTCAATTTTGGAACCCAATCTATCAATGTTTCACTTTCAATCATGAAGATTTGGTCCCTGTAGTTGATGAATACACTATGTTACTCAATATTAAGAGGGCCAAGACTGATAGACTATATTTTAAGGCTTTGCACCCTTCAACCTTTAAGATAAGATTAGCTAAGATTCTTGGGGCAATGAAATTCTAGATCGAGGATCATATCAAGACAAATAGGAATATTGAATGCATCTCATCGGCCAATTTAAAAGAAGCAATGGCAAGTACCATTGATATTAGAAAATTTTAAGATATCTATGCTCTGGCGATATATGGTTTGGTCAAATTTTTAAAAACATTAGGCTATGTTGAAGCTACGGTAACATATTTTTTCAAGGTTATGCTGCAATATTAATCTTGCACTAACCATTATTTTCGAAACTATGCAAGCTTTCAATTTTTGCAAAGAAATACGTGCGGGTTGCTTCATTGGATGCACACCACTTCTTTATATATGGCTCGTTAGTCACTTTGTCCCAAAGAAAAGATGATTTCATACTACTTTTTACCTAGCTTTAGTTTTATCTGCAACGCCCTCAAGAAAGAATGGCCTTAAGAGAAGTCCAAAGAGTAATAGGTCCAGAAATTTTGGAACCTTAGTGGAGACAAGGTGACATAGAAGGCCTCTTAGCTTTAACTACAAGTAATCATATACTGATGTAGAGATTACAATTTTATGCCTCTCATAGGATTATGGGAAAGCATTAATTATGCACCCATATTAGTCTTATGATAATTTTAGTGTCAACATTTTATTCCTTTTGTCTAAGACCTAAAGTAGTAGGATTTTAGTTATGATGAGCTTGATTACAAGTCAAAAGTTCAGCTAAATTTGGATGCTTTAAGACAATCCTGTTGCATAAAGAGGTATTATAGAGGAAATAGTATTACCCTGGAATATGATGAGTTGAGGATCCATTGCATCAATGACTCTTTATTTTTGTCTATCATCAAAACATCATAAGTATCAGTTGATGAATTCCCCTTTAAAATTGAGTTACTCAAGTGTAAGTTCGAACAAGTAAAAGCAACTTTTGCCAAAGAAATTACTTGCTTAAAGGAAGAAAAGAGTCGAATAAAAATGGACCTCCACCTTTGAGATGTGAGGTGAACTAGGCTGTGAAATAGAAAAACCACTTCAAGGAAAATCTTAAAAGTTTGAGGAAAGAATATATGGCCCTTAGCAAAATAAGCAAGTATTAATGCCTTGGTAAGTTGTCAGTTAAATAGGAAGCAGAAATCAGAACACTTGAGAAAGAACTATATCAATGTAAAGAAAAGGCCAGGGTTAATAGGGAGAAACTTGTTAGAACCTATGCTTTTATATCAAGTTATCGAAGAAAAATGGATGGCTAAAAGCTTGAGTTCAAGATCTAAAGGCAAATTTGCTTGAAAATAAGACTCTGATATTAAGAATTCAAGATTTAGAGCATTCTTTACAAGTTGTCAAGACTGAATCAATGAACTAGTAAAAGCCTCCAAATAGCGAGAGCAAGAATGGCTTCCACAAATGCCAAAATTATCAAGATTGCCATTGCCATCTCACCGAGTATATTCAAGTAGCCTAATTGGAGGTCGAGAATATGATGGACATATCCTGATCCTTGACACATAACAGCTTGCCTATCGGAGCCCACGAATAAGAATTATTGTATTATATGGAACTTGTGATCAAGCAATATAACCATGTCAGGCATTTTTTAATGTAATAGGTTGTAATTTGGATGTTTTATTCCTTTAATGAAAGATGCTATTAATGAAGCTACTCCCTAAGTCCAGTTGTCCCACGTGCATTTACATGACTAATCCAATCCTTTTACTATTTTATGCATTTATGTTAATTGTCATCTTATCAAACATGCTCATGACACATAATAAAAGTTTAATCCAATAATAATATAAAGAAAAGGTGCTTTAAAACATGGAACCTATAATTAGTCATCTGCTTATAACTCATAATCATCAAAAAATGATGGAAAACAATTACCAAGCCTGCATTGAAAGACTTGAACTCATGTGTAGGGAGTTTTAAAAGCAATCACTCTGTAAGAATGAAGAAATCCAAGCTCAATTGTGGAATTGACTAAGCTATTGTTTGAAGCTTTCAAGGGAAAAAGGCGAATGCGCACAGTCAATAGGTTTGTAGGCACCAAATTTCATCCGGGTCCCTTTAGTAATAATCGTGAATATCTGAGATTAAGAATTTATGATCGCCTTCATTGGGAACGATCTTTTTTCAGATGAACCAAATATTTTCAAGACCCTTTTGGTCATATTTAAATGGTCGTAAGTTCAGGTGATAGAAAAAGTCATATTTTAACCTTTAAATTTGGATATATACGTTAAATATTTAAAAGAAAAATTATTTTTAATATTTTCTTGTCAAAATTTTGGAAATCTATTTTTACGGATGATATCAGGGTCAAATTTCTTAATTTTAGGAATTTTTGGAGATTTTTTGGTAAAATTCAAGAAATTGATTGTCGTATATTTTTATCGATACATGTGTGGTATTTATGCCAATACGCACTTTGAAAAGTTAAAAATATTCAAGGAAAAATTTATATTGGAATTTTATACTATAAGGTGTCAAGTTACCCATTTTAGTAATTAATTTTAAATTTTTTACAATGCTGCGAGTGTCATATTCTGGATAAAATGTTGTCAAGTTATTTTGAATCTTGGCTTTTCATCTTTATCATTTGTAAATTAGAATTCTAGATAAAATGTTTTATTTAATTCATTTTATATAAGTTCTAATAAATTCTTTAAAACTTTCTCGATTCTAAAATACAATATTTTTTTATTTGCAAAATTTTTCCTACAATTTTCTCGAGTTTGAATTTTAAAATTCTTTACATGTTCACATTTGATCACCATTAAATCATTTTTGCAAAAATCATTTATTTTCTATAAAGTTTAGGATTATTCTTGTTTCCAAAACATGAAGCTTTCTATTCCATAAATTTTTTCAGGAAGATTTTTCTAGGTTTATAATTTTTAAAACTCTTCAAATATTATTATTTAAGTCATATTAAATAATTTTTAAAAAATTTATTTTTATTTTATGAGTTTTACATTTTTTTTCAAAAATTTCCTTATTTCCAAGATATGGAATATTCTCATCCGTAAATTTTTTTAGGGGTTTTTTCTTAGTTTATAATTTTTAAAATTCATAAAATATTTTTATTAAATTCATATTAAATCAGTTTCTACAAATTTAATTAATTGGATGAGTCTTGAATTATATATATATATATATATTAATTTTTAACTGAAATGATTTTTCTCATATAATTTTATGAGTCTTGGAGTTCCAATCAGGTTATTTTTCATTATTTCATTTCCAAAATTTCATTTATCATTATTAATTATTAATTTTCTAGTGTATTATCATCATTTTAATTTTATTTTAATTATTAATTATTTTTTACTTGATATCCAACATTTCATTAACTAATTTTGTTGGTTTTTAATTACCAATTAGATGATACTATCTAGGCAATCGTGACGATATATTTGAGAATGACCACTAATTGCAAATTAAATTAATGCATCTCAATTTTTGATACAAATTAATAAATAAAACAAAAATAAAATAAAAATAAATTTAAAAAAAAAAGAAAGAAGCTTTGGGCCAAGGGATTTTTTTGTTCCCTTGGTTGTTCCTCTCTCTTATAAATAGAGGGAAGATTTTGTTGTTTTGGGGATTTTTGGTTGACTTAAAAAAAAGAGCTAGAGAAAAAAAACACTAAAAGAAAAAATAAGTTTCAAAAGTTTTGGAATAGGTAAATTTTTTCCTAAAAGGTTTGATTTTCTCTTCATTTTTGTTTATTTTTCTTCTTTTTGGTGAGCCAAAAATATGCTTAGGTTCATGGATTTTTAATCTATGTTGAAAGACTAAACATAATGGCCATTAACCAATTTCTTTGATTTAATTATTTTTGTTTATTTTGTGTGTTAATAAATTATCCTTGTTCATGAATCATGTTTATGTTGATATCATGTTGGTTTTTGTGTTATATTTGTCATATATATGATCATATGTATGTTTGCTTCTCTTTGCGTTTTCTTGTTGCTATGTTAGAGTAGCATATTTATATGTTTATATTTTGTGATTTATCATATGATGATGTTGATTTATGCTTGATAAAGCTTAGATATGTGAGTGTTGTTTGGTGAGTTATATATGGTTGGTCGAAACTCATGTGTATGAATAGGATGATTTTATTTTCATTTTTGTGGCTATTTTATAAATATAAGGTTTGAGGACTAATTTGTGAAGAAAAAATGGAAAAAAATAATTTCTAGTTATTCCATGTTTGGTCGAATTTGATAGGCTATTGTTGATAATGGTTTTGTACATATTTCTATAATAATTCCATGATTTTTTGGTTTTTAGGTTATTTACTAATATTAGTAAACATAAGGACAATTTGCGAAATGTATAAATTTTTTAGACCATTTTTATAAATATAAAAGGTTTGAGGACTAATTTGTGAAGAAAAATAAAAATGGAAAAAAATAATTTCTAGTTATTCCATGTTTGCTCGAATTTGATAGGCTATTGTTGATGATGGTTTTGTGCATATTTCTATAATAATTCCATGATTTTCTAGTTTTTACGTTATTTACTAATATTAGTAAACATAAGGACAATTTGCAAAATGTATAAATTTTTTAAACCATTTTTGGGTTTGGCCGAAAGCTTTATGGGCTATATGGAAACTGATTTTATGTGTTTTAGAATATCTTTTATGTATTTTTCATACTTTAGGTGTCATTAGCAATTTTGCAAAGTTTATGGACTAGTTTGCAAAAATAAAAAATTTTTATTTTATGGTTAAAAGTGTTTAATCGAACCTTCATATGGATGTTCTGCATGGTCTACATGCTGAATTTTACTTGATTAATCATATTTTGTGATAACTTAGGATTTTTTTTATTTATGCGCCTAACTGTAAAATTGAAAAGTTCAAGGACTAAATAGCAAATTTTAGTATTTAAGAAGTAAAATGGTTATTTTCGTCATTTTAAAAAAATTTTACTAGTCCTATGATCTTTTGTGGGGGTATAGAAATTTTTAAAACTTTTGGTATTCTCTAGGTTTTTCATAGGGTACAAAGTGAAATTTTCAAAAGTTTAGGGGTTTGATTGCAATTATTGCATTTTCAACCAAATTTTGAACTTAGGTTTCCTTATTTATGGTAAATCATCATTTCATGATTATTTTAATGTCCATTAGGGTACTAAGATACTTTCATGTCGAAGGTATATCATAGGGGGATTTAGGTAATTTTAACTAGAATCGAGTTCTAGATAGTAACTGTGATGCTTTTATGCCAAAAGTGGACATTTAGGACATGTTTATCATTTTCATGATCATATTAGTGCTTATTAGGGTACTAGGATACTGTCACGTCGAAGGTATACTCATAGGGTATTTTGGTAATTTTTTAAGCAAGCTTTACGCAGTCATCGGGATGCTTTTTTGCCAAAGATGTAAATTTAGGAGAGGTTCACTTTTTATAATCTTTTTTATATTATTTAGGGTTACAAAGATACTTTCACGTTGTAAGTACACCTAGGGATATTTTCATAATTTCCATAGAATCGCGTTCTAGGTAGTCGTCGGGATACTTTTATGCCAAAGATGTACATTTAGGATAGGTTTACCTTTTTAAGTTCTTTTTCATATCCTTTAGGGTTGCTGGGATTTTTTCACGTCAAAGGTACACTATAAGGGTATTTTGGTAATTTTTTAGAATCAAGTCCTACGTAGTCATTGCAAAGCTTTTATGCCAAATATGTATATTTAGGCTAGGTTTACCTTTTTATAATCGTTTTTGTGTGTTGTAAGGTTGTCAAGATGCTCTCACATCAAAGGTATACCTTAAGGCATTTTTGTAATTTCCCTATAATCAAGTCCTAGGTAGTCATCGAGATGCTTTTACGCTAAAGACATACATTTAGGGCAAATTCACCTTTTCATAATCCTTTTCATGTCCTTTTGGGTTGCTAAAATACTTTCATGTCAAAGGTATAGCCTAAGGGCATTTTGGTAATTTTGCATTAGGACCAAGTCTTATGTGATTACTAGGATATTTTCATATAAAAGGTACATTAGGAATGGGTTCGTCATTTTAAATTGTTATGGAGTCTTAGGATGTTCTATAATTTTTTTAATAAAATATAAAATTCTTTTTTAAAAAATTAAGGCAATTTCTCTAAGTTAAAATAATACGTTGAGTTTCTCCTAAAATATGCGAGGGGTTTCAGGAATTATTTTAATCACGAGATATCTTTTTTAAAGTGAAAATCAGGATTTTTGTAAATTTTGAAAAAATAAAACCTTTCACATTCCTTTGGCTCTTTAGCGGGATGCAAACAATATTTTGAATTTTAAAATCTTCTATGTTTCTCTAATTTTTCGTTAGGGTACAAAAGAGAATGATAAAATGCTTTCATGTTCCACTGGTCTTTTATTGGATTGCGTAAGAGATTTTGATTTTTAAAATTTTAAAAACTTGATTTTTTTGACATGGAATAATAAATTTATTTCATAAAATATTATTTTTGGAATTTATAATTAAATACCATATTTTGAAATTGGATATAAAATTAATTAAAAGTCAAATTAACATGTAATTAATAAGGTATCGATTTTTTGGGCATCACGAGAGGGTCAATCTTTATGATTGTAATAGATTTTTGAACCCTTTTACATGATCTTTGGTAGGACCACGGTCCATAGAGTTGGTATTTTAGAGTTTTTTTACCCTAGAAATACAAACTCTGATAGGTAATCAATCTCACTTAACCCAAATAGATTGGTGGCGACTCTAAATAAATAGTCATTTTGTACTGATATGGCTTATAGAAATAAGAGAATATAAAATGGTGATATATCAACAAATATAGAAGCAAGCACTATTTAAGTCGGGCTTGGCCATGATTCATATCCAGGCCATGTGTGACAACTTGGCAACTCCACTGGGGACATCTACAAAGTCAAGCTTAAAATTAATTACATGTTAACTAAATTTCAATTAATTTAGTTTCAATTGGTATTTAATTTTAATTTTTTTTTAAATTTTCCTTTTCATTATATTAACATTTATTTTCCACTAATCTTTTTGTGTTTTTTTTATCTTTTAGGGATTAGGATAGTGGGTTTTATTTTTAATGTTGTGTCATAAAAAGGTAAATTTGTCCCTTCACACATACTATGCACATAATGTAGTAGCTTTTCCTTTATCAGATATGGAAAGGGCATATGTATCCAATATTTTAGAAGGGGGTGAAGTACCTTTGCCTTTTATGGTGTTAGCCTCTATCTAGGCTAGCAAAAAGCCTAACAGGTGTAGATTCCTATATCTATCTGAAGTGTTAGCCTCATTACAGGCATGGAAGATAGACCCAGTCAATCAAATCTATTCTGACATAAATCCATGATGGATAAGGATAGGGTACCTTGTTAGTCCTTTATGGGCTCGAGGAATTCGATAACCTAAGTAGTAGTCCGCATACAGTGGACCATACTAACCTTCTAGTCAATGCCATGCCGATTTGAGGTGTAAGGGACAAAGTTATCTCTCTCCCTATATTTTTATACTTTTATTTGGATAATTTTGATATCTTATTTGAATAAGTTTTGATTTTCATTGCTTTAAATTTTATTTATACCTTATTTTAATGTGATTTTCAGTGTTTCAAAATTTATCTGTATTTCTTAATGATACTTACTTGCTTTCTTTTTCCTTTTTTGGTGCATTTTTTTTCTTATATGCATACAAGAGTGCTTACTTTAAAAAGAATTTCAACTTAGATCAATTTTTATTTAACTTTATGGAGAAACCAGTAGATGCAGTGATTATTTCTAAGGAATTTGAAGAGGTTCGTTCTGAGTCCGAATTCAACCAAAAAAGGATAAGGACTGTATACTAAGGGGTTTTATGCTTGAGTTGCCAAAGATCAAACATTTAGACCTTCGCCAGAATAATTTGATAGAGTTAGCTGAAATAGGGGATCAGTGAAGGAATACGAAGCAAACCTATTTACAAAAAAGTATGGACAGATAGCTTTTTTGCTCAAAAGACACATGGATGAACTATTAGTCATGGATGTGATTGAGTTTTGGGATCCATCATTCTAATGTTTTTCATTTAATCAGCATGACATAACTCTGACTATGGAAGAGATATTAGCTCTCTTCGGGCTTAGGCCTTTGGAGACGAGACCTATCTATTGTAAAGAACACAATCCAACCAGCTTTCATAAAAAATTGAGTCAAGTTCTGGATCTAGGCTCCAAAGCCGACCACCATTATATAAAGCAAAAAGGGAACACAAATTTCATCTCATGGTAGTATTTATGAAAATATATGTAAGAGCGATCCGACATTGAGAAAGCTCTAGATGTATTCACTCTTACTATATACGAAATGGTTTTACTTCTTGAGAGTGTTTAGATATGTTGAAGCAGTATAGTGGATTTATTTGACCAATTAAAAGGAACTTGCATTAGCTCAAGCAATTCTAGCTGAGATGATTTGAGCACTCAATGCATGTCAAAAAAAAGTCAAGGGAGATTTTTTGGAAGTGCTCTATTATTATATATCTAGGTCCCAAGTCATGTTTAAGGTGAAGGGCAAATAAAGTTAAACCCTACTTCCCATATTCTATCCCTTTTCAAGAATTCATTAAAAAAGAATAGCCCTAGTTTGGAACCAAGAAACAATGGGTTGAAACACTCAAGAACTTGGCTTCTTCTGATATAACCTGGAAGGCACCTTTCACCAAAATGCTTTATGTATCGGTGTGCTAATCTACTATATGAGCCTTTACTCGACATATAAGGCACTGTGGGTTATGCGCTATTATTAGTCTGGAGACAATATGGATCACAGTAATTCATACCATGACTTCAAATTTAGCTAGTGTTAACTTGGAATATGAGAGCGAGGATTATAAAAAGTTTCTTCATATAGCTGCTTTGAACTAGAAAGAGAGGCATAAGTCAGGATTACGTGCATACATGGATAAGACCATTCTAGGGTATGATGCTTGGATGAGAGTTTGGGGTTGTAACATAATCATTCCTGGCTCAGATGAGACCATCCCTTAAGTATCTATTCAATTAGAACCCATCATGCCATTAGAGATTGATTTGATTAAGGAGGAAACTGCCAAGGAACGTAAAAGAATAAGTTATAAGAATCATTAGCTCCAAGTGGATGTTGCCTATTTACGAATAAAGATGGAAGCAAAAGCAAAAAAAGTTGAAGAAATGGAAGAAAAGTACAATCTAATGAAGAATGAATGGGTTGAACATAACAAGAAAATAAACTTGCCATGATATTTGGGAGTTCCAGCGACATTGCTAAAGAGATAAAGGAAAAATGCATAAGCTTAATGAAAAGTTAAAGGTATGGAAGGCTAAAGCTTTCGAAGGAGAAGACAAGCAAACTATTTTTGAAAGAGAAAGATGAAACCATGCTAATACACGTCTCCATTTAAGAAGGTCTATTGAAAAAATAAATGACTTCGAGTTGCCTTGGATCAAGAACATGGAAAGGTATTTTAACTACTTTAGGAAAGACAAGGTCTCACTCAGACTATTTCAGAGATCGAACCAGAGTTATAATGCAAAGGAGATGGTATTCACACTTGGGTGCAAGCCTACCATAATCTAGATGCATATTAGGCTAATAGATTATGGTGGGCCGAAGCGGATAGTCGATGGGCAGCTAATTCTTTTAGCCAACAAATATACATAGATCATCTTACAAAACATATCCACTCAGCCATCATCCAACCAAGGAAAATGATGGAGAGGATTAGAGACTTACAGATTCAAATTAATCATATAGGATAATACAGGGAGTTGTACTTCAGATTTTGGATAAGACTTAAAGACAATATGATCAAGTTGGGAATTTTCTTGGACGTAATCCTTACATGATCAACGATGTGAACATGTAATTTGTGACAAAGTAAATTGAATGAGGCACAATGGGGAAGCTTTGAGCTAAAAACCTCAAAGACAGCTTAAGCATTTGAAAAAAAAGGCCAAAACAAAATTTGCCAGAAGACTAAGTCTGAAAAAGGCATAGTATGATCAAAGACATTTGCAAGAGATGGATTTTTATGAAAGTAAACTTTTCGTTCAAGCAAAATCTTTAAAAAATTGAATGGGAGATTCCGTTTATCTGAGTAATATCTAAATCTCTTTTGTACTTCACCATCATTTTTGTAAAATAACTAATGTTGTGTCTTCTTTCCTTGTTGCAATACAAGTTTATATTCATTTATACCTTATTAAATAGTCTTTTTGACCATGCCAACATATTTGCTAAATGATAATCAACATTTTAAGTAAATAGAAATTGATGAAAAATGACAAATTGATTACTTTTCATTACTTTAAGCAAGATTAAAACATTATAGAGATCTTAATTAGTAATCTAAAGTCTTTCGAACGTTCTAGGAAGAATTAAGGTGGATAGACTACATGTTCCACATCATGCCTTCCTTTTTCAACCTATATCAATTTGTTTCTACTATTGATAGAAATTTAAGAAACTATATTTCCTTATCATGCACTTTTTCTTTAGCCTGTATTAGTTTATTCTAGCTGTTGATGGAAATTTTAGAGACTATATATTCCTAATCATGTTTTTCTTTTTTAATTTCTAGATAATATTGGTGTATCATTTAGTTTAACTTTTCAGGCACAAGTATATCTTATTCACAATGACCTCTAAAGATGCCTTTAAATTCAAATTCAAGCATTGAGATCCTTGATGCTTTCTAAAGATGCTTTCAATCTCCGAGCATAAATATACCCCCATTCTATGAAATAAAGAAAAAATAACTCATATTTTCTAAAAAGATAAATTTAACTCCAAAATAGGTCAGATTAAACATTGATAATGAAAATTAAATCATAAAAATTCATCATATGCATTTCTCATCCATTTGTATTCACATTTAACAATTTACAAATCTTAAGTTGAATATGCTATTGGAAAGAGCCTTTTGATATGTTAATTGTATTCCTTTAACCAATTTAGATATAAAGCATTTTTACCTTGTTTGACTGTGTCGGCTTTATCTTGGTCAACCTTTTAGACCTAGGATTATATCCTGGTCACTTTCATTTGATTGTATCGATTTTACCCTAGTCAACCTTTCAAACTTAAGATTATATCTTGGTCACCCTTATTTGACTATATCAATTTTGCCCTGGTTAAGTCTTTTAACCTAGGTTACATATTGGTCAACCCTTACCTATTTTGACTTATTAGTTTCATCCAAGTCAATCTTCTTTCATTTGTTGACTTATCAGTTTCATCCTAGTTAACCCCTTTCATTTGTTAACTTATCGGTTTTATCCTAGTCAACCTCTTGCATTTGTTGACTTGTCGATTTTATCATGATCAACTTTTACTTATGTTAACTTATCGATTTTGTCTTGGTCAACCTCTTTCATTTGTTAACTTATCGATTTCATCCCGGTCAACCCTTATCATTTTGATTTATCGATTTCTTCCTAATCAACCTTTTTTCATAGGTTTTATCCTAGTTAACTTTTTTTGTTGACTTACCGGTGTCATCCCAATCAAGTCCCTTCATTTGTTGACTTGTAAGTTTCATCTTGGTCAACTTTTCTTTTTGTTGACTTGCATGGTTTTGTCGTAATCAACCCTTTTTAACTTAGTTTCCATCCTGGTCATCATTTAATTTAATAACTTGCCTTTGGTTAATTAATTGATGTGTTCATTATTAGTTTAGATTATCTTTCAAAGCTTAACGACCTGAATGAAATTATGTCTATTTGGTTTTAACCTTGCTCCTAATTCTCAACAACGGTTAAGAAGGGCAGCTGTGTACACTGAATTTCTTCCAAATAATTGACAATTTAACAACCACCCTCATTAGGAATAATTTTTTTCAGATAAACCAGACATTTTCAAGACCTTTTTAGTTATATTTAAATGGTCGTAAATTCATGTAATAGAAAAAGTCATATTTTAACTTTTAATTTTGGATATATAAAATGAATATTTAAAAGAAAAATTATTTTTAATATTTTCTTGGCAAAATTTTGGAAATCTATTTTTGTAGATGATATCACGATCAAATTTCCTAATTTTAAGATTTTTTTAAGAATTTTTGTAAAATTTAGAAAATTGACTGTTTTATATTTTTTCTTATACCTATGTGGTATTTATGCCGATACTCACTCCAAAAAAATAGAAGTATTCAAGGAAAAATTTCATATTAGCATTTTATACCACAAGGTGTAGAGTTGCCCATTTTAGTAATTAATTTTAAATTTTTTACAGTATTGCGAGTATCATACTCATAAAATTTTTCTAGTAAAATTATTTTGAATCTTAGATTTTCATGTTTACTCTTTTGTAAATTAGTATTTTGGATAATATTTTTTATTTAATTGATCTTTTATAAGTGTTAATGAATTCTTTGAAACTTTTTTCATTTTAGAATATGTACTTTTCTTTATCTGTAAAATTTTTTGTAGAATTTTCTCAGGTTTTGAATTTGAAAATCCTTTAATGTTAAATCAGTTTTTCAAAAAATCATTTATTTACAATAAATTTTAAGATTTTTCTCATTTCCAAAACATAAAGTTTTCTACTCTGTAAATTCTTTCAAAAATTTTTTTTCAAGTTTATAATTTTTAAAATTCTTCAAATGTTATTATTTAATTCATATTAAATTAGTTTTGAAAAAATTATTTTTATTTTATGAGTTTTGCATTTTTTAGAATTTTTCTTTTTCCCAATATACGGAGTTTTCTACTTTGCCAATTTTTAGGGGATTTTTTTTCAGTCTATAATTTTTAAAATTCTTTAAATATTTTTGTTAAATTCATATTAAATCAATTTTTGAAAATTTAATTAATTGCATGAGTTTTGAATTTTTTATATGTATTAATTATTATCCGAAAGGATTTTTCTCGTATAATTTTACGAGTTTTGGAGTTCCAATTAGTTTTTTTCATTATTTCATTTCCAAATTTGTTTATGATTATTAATTATTAATTAATTATTTTATTATTATCATTTTAATTTAATTTTAATTATTAATTATTTTTTACTAGTTTCATGGAAACCAATCTTGCTGACATCAAACATTTCACTAACAAATTTAGTTAGTTTCTAAGCACCAATTAAATGATATTATCTAGGCAATCATGATTATATATTCATGAATGACCACTAATTGCAAATCAAATTAATGCATCTCAACTTTTGATGTAAATTAGTGAATAAGACAAAAATAAATTAAATTAAATTAAATTAAATAAAAGAATCTTTTAGCCTAGGGATATTCTGATCCCTTGGCTGTTCCTCTCTCTTATAAATAAAGAGAGGATTTTTTTGTTTATGGGATTTTTCACTAAAAAAAAGAGATACAGAAAAAAGACTAAAAGAAAAAAAATTAAGTTTCAAAAGTTTTTGAATAGGCAAATTTCTTCCTGAAAGCTTTAAGTTTCGCTTCACTTTTGTTTCATTTTTCTTCTTTTTGGTGAGCCAAAAATATGCTTAAGTTCATGGATTTTTAATCCATGTTGAAAGACTAAGCATAATGGCCATGAACTAATTTCTTTAATTTATTTTTCTTTGTTTATTTTGTATGTTAATAAACTAGCCTTCTTCCATGAATCATGTTTTTGTCGATATGATGTTGGTTTTTGTAATATATTTGTCATATATATTATCATATGTATGTTGTTTCTCTTTGCATTTTCTTGTTGATATGTTAGAATAGCATGTTCATATGATTATTTTTTTATTATATGGTGATGTTGATTTATGCTTGATAAAGCTTAGATATGTGATTTTTTAAGTTATTTTGTTTGGTGAGTTATGTGTAGTTGGCTGAATGTGCATGCATATAATGATTTATCTTTATTTTTATGGCTATTTTATAAATATAAAAAGTTTAAAGACTAATTTGTGAAGAAAATGGAAAAAAAAATAATTTCTAGCTATTCCATGTTTTGTCGAATTTGATAGGTTCTTGTTGATAATGGTTTTGTGCATATTTCTGTAATAATTACATGATTTTCTAATATTAGTAAACATAGGGACTAATTTGTAAAATGTGAACTTTTTTAGGCCATTTTTGGGTTTGGCTGAAAGCTTCATGGGTTATATGGAAACTGATTTTATGTGTTTTAGAACATATTTTAGGTATTTTTCATACTTTTTGGGGTTATTAAGCAATTTTGCAAAGTTTAAGGACTATTTTGCAAAAATAAAAAAAATTTCTTTTATGGTTAAAGGTGTTTGATCGAACCTTCATATGGTTGTTCTTCATGATCGACATGCTGATTTTTACTTGATTAATCATATTTTGTTATAGTTTAGGATTTTTTTATTTAGGCACCTAAGTGTGAAATTGAAAAATTTAGGGACTACATAACAAATTTTAGTATTTAAGACAAAAATGGTCATTTTTGTCACTTTTAAAAATTTTTACTATTCTTATGGTCTTTCACGGGGTATAAAATTTTTAAAACTTTTTGTATTCTCTAGGTTTTTCGATGGTACAAACTGAAATTTTCAAAAGTTTAGGGGCTTAATTGTAAATTTTAGATTTTAAGCCAAATTTTAAACTTAGGTTTCCTTATTTAGGGTGAACTCATCATTTCATGATTATCTTAGTGTTTATTAGGGTATTGAGTACTTTCACACCGAGCATATGTCCTAAGGGTATTTTGGTAATTTAACCTAAAACTGAGTCCTAGATAGTAACCAGGGTGCTTTGATGCTAAAGGTGTACATTTAGGGCAAGTTTTTCATTTTTATGATTATAGTAGTGCCCTTAAAGGTATAAGGATACTTTCACATCGAACGTAAACCCTAAAGGCAATAAGCAATTTTTCTCTAGTTGAGTCTTAGGTAGTCATTGTGATGCTTTTATGCCAAAGACATATATTTAGGTTAGATTTAGCTTTTTATAGTCTTTTTCATTTTCTTTAGGGTTGTTAAGATACTTTCACGTTGAAGGTACACCTACGAACATTTTGGTAATTTCTATATAATCGAGTCTTAGGTAATCATCATGATGTTTTTACGCCAAAGATGTACATTTAGGAAGGTTCACCTTTTGAAGATCCTTTTCATGTCCTTTAAGGTTGCAAGGATATTTTCATGTTAAAGGTACATCCTAAGGGTATTTTGGTAAAATTGAGTCCTAGGTAGTCGTCGGGATGTTTTTATGATAAAGATGTGCATTTAAGATAGTTTTACCTTTTTCTAATCCTTTTTGCATCTTTTAAGGTTGCTAAGATACTTTCATATTGAAGGTACACCTAGGGATATTTTGGTAATTTTTATAGAATCGAGTCTTAGGTAGGCGTCAAGATGCTTTTATGCCAAAGATGTACAATTAGGATAGCTTCACTTTTTATGATCCTTTTTATGTCTTTTAGGGTTGTAAAGATATTTTCATGTTGAAGGTACACCTTAGGGGCATTTTACTAATTTCTCTAGAATAGAGTCCTAGGTCGTTGTTGGGATGGTTTTATGACAAAGATGTACATTAGGATAGGTTCACTTTTTTATAATCCTTTTCGTGTCTTTTTGGGTAGCCAGGTTACTTTCACGTCAAAGGTACACCTGAGTGGCATTTTGGTAATTTTTCTAGAATCGAGTCATAGGTAGTCATAGAATGCTTTTATGCCAAATATGTACATTCAGGATAGATTCACCTTTTCATAATCATTTTCATGTCCTTTAAAGTTACTAGGATATTTTTACGTCGAAGGTATAGCCTAAGGGCATTTTGATAATTTTGCATTAGAACCAAGTCCTATATGATTACTAGGATACTTTCATGTCAAATGTACAAATTAATAATAGATTTGTCATTTTAGATTGTTATCGAGTCTTAAGCTATTCTATAAATATTTTTAATAACATATAAAATTTGCTTTTTAGAAAATTATGGCAGTGTCTCCAAGTTAAAATAATACGTGAAATTTCACTCAAAATATGAGAGGAGTTTTACGGATTATTTTAATAATGAGATATCATTTTCAAAATGAAAATCGAGATTTTTGTAAATTTTGAAAAAATTTAAGGGCAAAGGGAAAAAAATGGAGGTTAGACAATAACCAAAATCTAGTACAAGAGCCAATTCATCTCAAACTCGCGCTGAGTTAGATGTAAGTAGAATGACTATTGAAGAAGACTGCAAGGCCATAGAAAACTTAGATAAGGTTAGAATGCCAATGAATTTGGTTTGGCAAATCCTGGTGCAATCAAATTGGTCAATGGAGTCGCAATGGTGAAGGATAGAGCTAATGACTTTTGCAATGTTCATATCATCTATGGCCACACTCTTCCAATGTGCAAAGTGTTCCGTTATGGTTTAAAGGATGATCAAAGAGGGTAGCATTGAATTCTATGGTAAAAGGTGAGCCTCGCATACCAAATCTGTAGATGCATTACTATTTGTCAACACTACAGAAAGGGAAGCGAGCAATCCTTTTTACAACGTTGGAAAGCCATTGGTCTTGTTCGACAATTGATCGAGAGTTAAAGCTAACCACTATTAAGCTCACGCTAAAGATGATCATTCAACTTTAGTTTCTTTTTTCTTATAAAGATGACAAAGCGATTTCTTGGAAATACAAAAGCAAAACCTTAATCATCTCCAGTTACCAAGCAACAAATGTTGACCTTTCAAGGGTAAGCCACCTAACTCAGAGTGGTAGATGTTATGCCCTAGATGCATCAAAAGGTGAAACTCAATAAAAGAATACTATTTCTATTCCTTAAGCACTAAAGTCTGCAACCAAAGATTCAGATCCGATGCTATAAAAGAGCTAGTAAGTGAGAAGAAAGCTATGGAATTCATTAAGTTCATCAAACATAGTGAATACATCATTGTGGATCAGTTGAACAAGTAGCCTACAAAAATATCTGTGTCGTCACTACTATTGAATTTCGATGCTCACATAAATACTCTCTTCATATGTCTCTTTAAACATCCTGATAAGCCAGTTGGATCACCTAGCAAGTAAAATCACTACCGATAACTATATATCTTTCAGTGATGAAGAAATCCCTTATGGAGGAAGAGAAAACTATAAAGCTCTTCACATCACCACATACTACAAAGGTAGCATGTTGCCTAAAGTGCTCATTGTAGACACTTTATTTTGTCCGGACTAATTTTTAACAATCTAGAGCATGGACGTAAGAGGGGACGATGATCGCTGTCGCCCGGTGAAAAGGTATTTTAAGGATGTCAAGAAGGCCTAGGGATCATATTAAAGGTAAATACAAAGATGTGGCATCAAGGGACATAGTTCGAGGTATCCGAGGAGAAAGGATATGAGAAAATTCACAATTTTACTTGAATGTATCGATACATGGTTCTAA
>JBBYHO010054741.1:0-37226 GCA_038382025.1 Adansonia gregorii
TATTTTTATTTCTTTATTTAGTTTAGGTCAATTATTTCTATTTCCTTATTCAGTTTAGCTCGTTATATATAAATATCTACTTGTACTAATACTTTTACAACATAACAATAATAGAAGAAATATAAGAAACTCTTTCTCTTCTCCTCCCTCTTTTATTTCTCGTCCACTAATCTAAGATTTCAATAATATATTTATATATTAAAATTTTAATTCATCAAATTAATTATTTTAAATATAAATAGAATTTATTCATAATTTATAATTTATTTTTGTCATGTTGTATGAAAATAAACTAATTGATAGAGAAAAAAATTAGAGAGAAAAAAAATAAATAAATATGCATAAACTGTGAGTTTCTATCATAGACCCAAAAAAATCAATTTCCTTATTTGAGTTTAAAGCGCAAAATTCAAAACGTAGTCCCAGGTAAAATCTCTAAGATTAACTTAAAGAGTCCAAAATAAATGGACTCCATTTAAATTAAAAGAGTCAACAATAAATTGAATCCAAATTTCATTTGAGAATCGAAAATCAGATTAAGATTAATTATTGATTCAAAGTCTAGGACAAAATTGCTTGTTTGTGTTAATTATTTGTTTTTTTTATCATTTCTACACTCAATTAGTTTATTCATACCACATATTCTTTTAGAATTTACAAATTTCATTCCTTAAACAATTATTTTTTCTTTAATCACAGTCTAATTAATCCATAAGATCATTATATTATCTTACATGGTATATGTCATTTATATATCATGTAATTGTATTGTACTTAAAACTATTATCTCTATAAATTATTAATTATTTCATCTTTACTGGTCCTTACTATTTAAGATTTGTTATTCGAAATGGTAAACTATGAAAATATTAAATTACATACCATATGTATTAAGTAATTTTTAATAATGATTTTTTTTTTAAAAAAAATATAGCTTTTAAGTTAATATTACACCATTTTGATTAATGATTGTGCAATAACGAATTAATGGTACTTCTATCATTATTGTCTTAACAGTTTTAAAATATTAGTCTTATACTCTTATTTATTCTTAAAAAAAAGTTATCTACCTTTTGATTTAATTATTATTATGTATAATTATATTTATATGTATGCATAATATAAATTATAATGTTTTTACATAGTAAAATTTGAGTTCATCAAATTAATTTTTTTTAATACCAATATGATTAATTTATTATATATCATATTGTTTACAATAAAATATTTAATAAATTGATTTTATATAAGAAATTAAGTTTGTATCATTTTGGTACTGATAAATATTGATTTTAATATTTAAATGTAATTTAAAAATATCATATTTTAACAAAAGTTTACTTAAAAAATAATAAATTAATGATTTTTTAAAATGTAAATATTTAAATTACTTAAAAATAATTATATAAAAAGGATTACATCTAACCTAAAAAAATTGACGTAAAACTGAACCCAAACTCAAATTAGAAAAGTAATTGAACACAAATAGCTGAAACATAAAAAGGTTCAAATCAAAAAAATTTGAATTTAAAGAAGCCTAAATCTGAAATGACTTAATCTAAGCTTGTTGTGTGTCATCTTTATTTGTTCAATCAAAGTTTTTAAAATACAAAAAAAAAAAAAAATCGTTGACTATGCCTAATATGTTCCAGCATAAAATTTTCATCTTTACACCCCCAAACTTTCCAATGATGAGCTGTGATCGAAACCGAACCTGATAAAAACTGAAGACCCCGAGAGCCCATTTCCGTAGTTCTTTCAACTGCTTCGATCATCGCACGACGCGGAGAATCCCAACTTCTTTGCTCATTGTCCAGATTTCCTCCACTTCAGCAACCTATAGCTTTATATCCGTTAAAGAGACATGGGCGAATTTTGTTTTATTTGCAAGGCAAGGGACAATACACCCACACCTTTTTCTTGTTGAATTTTTGATAGATTTGTTTGAACTTCTACATATATAGAAACTCCTCCTCCGAGTCTTCCAGCTGTAAGTCCTCACCTTTTTAATACTCCGGTTGGGCCCAGCCTCCTCATAGCAGCTCACCCGGTTCGGACCTTCATATATATGCTGTTGTCAATGGCATCCTCAAACCTTTATCCTTTGCCCACATCACATCAGAGTTCCTGCCCACTTACGATTTTTCTGCAAACGAGGCCCATTTTCATTGGGGTTAAGGTCTCAATATTTGCTCCAATTCAATCCATTTCATCAACGGCGTTCATATTAAAATATCGATTAATAAAACAATCAGAAATTAGTAACCAGAACTTAGGATGTCATTTTATATAGTGCACAGAGGATAAAATTCACTTTCGAATTTCCTTAAGCTTAGATTATTAAGATTGTGCAAGAAGTATATCAGATCGAAGCCTAATTATAAAAAATAAAATAAAATAGAAGGTTAGAACCATCTTTGAAATAGATATCTGGAAAGGGATCAGGTGGCGGTGGGACAGTATGCACCCCGCAATCCCATCACCACGCTCAGCAACTTGGGAAGGGAAAAGGAGTTAATGTGCCGAGCCGATTCATCTACTAGTTTACGACTAAAGGAACAGCTCTTTATGCATGAATGCAGAAGTGATTTGCATGTCATCAAACCACTAAATCCAATATTCTCTCCATCTCTTTACAGCCACTGCTTTTTTTATTATTATTAATATAATTATTTTTCTTTATCTTTTTTGGAGGCTTCAGCAGTTGCAAAGCAATAAATGAATAACGACATAAAGATTTATTAAAGTCAAGTTTTCACACACTGCTTAATCACTGGAATGACCCAACTAAAGCCTGAAAAGACAACGGAAAAGGATCTTTGCTTAGCTGAAATTTATAAAAGGAAAAGAAAAAAGAATAAAATGCAAAGGCACTATTAAAACTGATTCCTTTCCTTTCTTCTTTTGCTTTTTCTGCTGCATTCATGACATGCAGCTGATGACTAATTAAACATCACCTCAACAACAAGAACAGCAACTTTGTCCCCAACCCAAAAAGAAAGAAAAGAATATATCTGCGGACAGACATGCATGACACTTTCATGATCCATAAGATGACTAACATCTCTTTCTCTCTCCCCATATATGTACTGTTCTCTCCCCTTTCTTCAATTTTAGCTTAGGTTGCTCATCATCAATTAAGCTTAAAGCATTTAGTCCGACACTTTATTTACTCTGCCAATCTGGTCTTCCTAAGCTGAACTCCAAGCTTGGATTATAGAGATCCATATTTGACCCTATTGAGATTTTTTGTTGAGCAAAATTGCTTCCCTGCACAGTTTTAGACAATTTATTATTTTATTTTCCAATCAGAATAAAAAGTGGAATTGAAAAATATATGAATTCAAATCTAAATGACATTAGGATTATCTATTTCTCTTTTTTATTCAATCATATTAATTATCAAAATATTTATATATGGTTCATACATAGAAAATGCTGGCAACTCTCATATCCCAGTGCCACGTTCATGCTTTTCTTTCTTTAACAAATTAGTCATATACTGATCCTATGCAAACCTAACGTTCTGCCGGGTTAACCTAGATTGTCAACTCAGCGTCGCATGCATATATTTGAAGTTGAATTGCTGATAATGGAATATTTTCATTAATTTGGTTGGATCAACCGCTATCTATCACACTTACCTCAAAGTGGTTTCCAGATTGAGATGATGGAGCTTCCAGTCTAAACCCATCTGGATTCCTCGAACCCGACAACAAAACTCCTCTACTGCACCAAAATTCATAATTTAGTTATTTTCACTAATATTAGCTGCGTATTTTCAATAGTATTCAACCAACCACTTAATTGAGTTGAGAGAAGGGCAAAAGGCAAAGTAACCGGTTAGTTCATTCTAGCTAGCAAAACTACAATCTTGGATTAAATGAAAGAGAAAAGTACAGTTGGCTAGAAGAAGGAAAATTATCCTTATTTCAAACAGAGAGGTTGTCCTTTATAAGTGAAATAACGCAATGGTAAAAATGTTTTTGACAGGGAATGCCCAGCGCTGCATGTTCGTCGCTTGCCGTTCATGGACCACACCTCAAAGTCAGCTCTTATATAATGTAGTGAGAAACAGTGTGTAGTGTAGCATTTGAAGTAGCTCAGTGAGGTTCGATTTCAACTAACCACAAATATGGCAGATTCATTTGCAACTTCGTGGCAAGTGCCCTAGTGCAGTGCAGTGCAGGCCTTGTCGGCTATTGCAACTCTTCACTGATCCATTGTCATCCACAGTATATATTTGTTTGAAATATATAAGTAATGTAATTTATTGATTAATAAAATCTATCCACTGATCATAGAAGCCATGAATGCACTGAGCTGCATCTGAACTCCAGAGCAGAGATTCAAATAGTGGTGGAGGACCAGTGTAGCAGTACTGTTGATGACCTATCTTTTTAGCTTCTTGCGAATGCTAGCCTTGGTGCTAGTTTTCACTACTTTCAATTCTCTAATAAAATCTACTTGGCTTAGCAAAAGAAAAAAAAAAGCCGTGAATTCACAAAATATCCACAAGAACATGCATTTTATGTCAAAGAAGGAAAAGACAGAAGTACTCTTCTTGTGTGGTTATACGTCGATTTGATCTTCACCAGCAACAATCCCAATATGTTTGAAGACTTTAAGGTGATGACACAAGGATTTAAAATGGTCGATATAGGTCTCACGTCCTACTAACATTGATGTTAAGCAAGACGGGTTTGAAACTTTTATTTCTCAAGAAGCTTTGCAAAGAAAGTACTTGAGATATTTAAGAGGAAGAATTGCAAGTCAATAAACACCCCCAGTGATCCTGGAAAAATTTTCTGAAGTATGATGAAGGTCAAATATTGGACCCAACTCTAGATACGAATCTGGTTGGAAGCTTAAGATACTTGAAATACACAAGGCTTGATTTTCTTTTTGAAGCTGGTTTGTTACTCGTTTCATTACCAGCCAGACTCACATGACAAGCGCTAAAAGGATTCTTTAAATCAAAGGTATTATTAGTTATGGCCTATATTATTCTCTTTCTTCCAATTTCAATTTCATGTTTGTTGGTTATAGTGATAGTGATTGGAGAAGTGACATTGATGATAGAAAGAGCACCAGCGGTTTCAAAATTTTCATGGTGATAGTACATTTAGTTGGGAGTTCAAAGAAGCAACCAATTTTGACACTTTCTACATGTGAAGCTGAATATGTTGCAACCGCTTCTTGATTTTGTCATGCAACCAGGCTAAGGAAGTTATTGAAGCTGCTACATATGTCTCAAGATGATGCTACGACTATTTTTGTGGACAATAAATATGCCATTGCATTAGGAAAAAATCATATATTCCATGAGCTAAGCAAGCACATAAATACAAAATTTCACTTTATAAGGTAATAAAAAGAAAAGATAGAGGTTGAGCTTGCTTATAATGAGAAGTAATGACCAAGTGGTCGATATATTCAGTAAAGGGTTGAAATTTGAAGAATTTAGGAAGATGCGTGCTCAGATTGGAGTCATCAAGAAGAATCAAGTTTAGGGGGAGTTGGAAATGAAATAATTGAACTTGATTTCATTGTATTCATGCATATCTACATTCAGTTTCTTGTAGGTATCTACCTATGCATGTGCTTAATTAGTAGGTGCGTCAAATGTTTGGAGATTAGGTTTATTGTAATTGTTGTCAAGAGGTATCATGTGTGTGTATATAAATAGTCTTGTATTTGTGGAATTCAGAATAAAGCCAACCTAAAAGTTAAATACAAGAGAGTTTTTCATTAGTGTGTTAATTGTTCCCTCTCTTCTATCTTCTCCATATATTATGGCAGCATATCCTCTGCCAATGCAATTGAAGAAAAATTGGTGAGAATTTGAATCACAATGGTAATGCTGGGTCAAGCCTTTGAAAGTAGTCTAACGATGAATAGTAGAAATGCCGGACTGTTATTACTACTATCCCTACTATTTGAATCCTAATATTGCAAAGAAAACACAAAAGCTTAGTAAAATACTATTAATGGCGAGTCTTCCGCCATCACAATTGAAGAAAAATAAGGTGAGAATTTGAATCACAATGGTAGTGGCGGTCATGGCCACAAAAAGTAGTGTAACGGTATTTATCCAAAAAAAAAAAAGTAGTGTAACGGTGAACAACAAAAATACCGGACTGTTATTATTGCTATTCCATCGTTTCAATTCTAGAATTGCAAAGAAAACACAAAAAGCCCTAGCAAAATACTATCAGTCATCCTATTTAAGGAAAACAACACAAACAACAACAACAACAACAACGAAAAAAAAAAAAGGAAAAAAAAAACTAAGGAGAGATATTTTCTCTCTCCTAGGTTTTTTTGTTTCAAGTAATATAGAGGGGCTTGGGTGCCCAAAGTTAGTGAAGAGGCAGGTTGAAGGAAGGGGAAAAAAAAATAGAAAACACATTGGAAGAGGGAATTATTTGGACCGACAGAGTAAGAGCTTTTTGAGTAGGGAAGTCATAGTTTTGGGTGTTAGATTTAGAATAAACTAGAGATTTTCTTAAAAATCTAGCCTTGTAATAGTGCTTAGAAGGTGAAAAACAAGTGGGCAAATTTTGAGCTCAAACTGATATCAGTGAGCAGTGGTCGCCACAGTGAGAGGCGGTCCTATAAAGTGAGTCATGTCAAATTCTAGGAATTGATATGGTTGTCAACTGGGACTTATGAACTAGAGAGAGATAAAGACTTAAGAGTTTAGAGTTTAGCAAAAGAAATAAAAAGGAAAATGGAAAGAAAAGAAAAGTTTTGGTTTAATCCAGCAATTTACACGGTTGTCAGCTGGAACTCGAAAATCATTTTACGAATAAACATTTAAAGAAAAAGGGATAAAATGCTAGAAGATAAAATTGCAGAAAAATGTGCTTTTTCGCATATTTTGTAGATATGTATCACATGTATTTGAATTAATAATACTAAACTAATTTTAACTTTTTTTTTTTAGATAAGACAAAAAAAACTTTAAAAATATTAAGTATGATTACTATTTTTTTTAGTTTTCTCAATAAAAATGTTTTGCTATAATATAAAAAAATTTAGAATAATTTAAGAATAATTTTTTTTTCTTATAAACATAAGATTATAATGGCATAAACTACTTTAAAAATCTTTTAAAAAATTATGATTATAATTTAATAATTATATTTTGCAATAAGTTTAGAAAAATATAAATTGACAGCCAACCATTATAATTGTGATAACATTCGTTATGTTTACAATTACATAAATTAAAACACAAAAAATATATATATGCACAATTATAATTTAAATGCTACGATGAAGTAATGGACCGTCAACAGATAAAAGAGATATTCACTAAATAACAAGGGTAGGATTTAACTCCAACGCTCCTAAAGTAATAATCCCAAACTTCATATTTTTTCTTAACTTTGCTGGGAGACGGGAAGGGCTTGAGTATTATTTTTTGTTAACTGATTTTCTGTAAGAGAAAGACTTGAATTTACGTAGTCATGAGTTTCATATTTTTATCGTATATCACGCTATCCAAATTTTGATATATAAACTAACTATAGTAAGTACCAACACCGACTATTCTTCTGTATATTTTGTATTTGCTAGCTCCTTACATTTTAAAAGTACGGTAAATTAAAAGTTGGTTTGATTTTGTGAAGAAAAATACGAGAAAGAACTAAGAGTTCAAAGATAAATTGCCTAATTAAAAAAAATGAAATACGCCTTAAATTCCATTTAATATCACCAAAGGGACATCCCAGTCATTAGAATTTAAACCATCCAGTAAGTGAATGTGCTCGGCATACTCCCAATTTAACCAGTGGGAAAATTTACTTTATTATCCCAATCATTAGAATTGAAACCATCCAATAAGTGGATGTGTTCGGCATACTCCCAATTTAACTAGTGGGAAAATTTACTTTATTATCGCCTTAAAATATAATTTCATATTTAGCCGGATAAAAGCCTGTTATGAAGGGTCAACAAGTGGGGACAATGCTTGCTCTGTACAATGTTGCATTTAGGATAGATATTCGACCTAAAATCAAAATCAACAGACAACAATCGTATATTTTTAGGCTTAAGATGCCTCCAGTCAACTGATAAGGGATTCTCTAATCACCACTTTGATATTTATGTGTCCAAGAGATGCAACCCTAGGTAGGGTAGGAAAAGATATAAAATATGGAAGACAATTTTATATACTATTAATAAAATTTAAATGCTTTATCAAAAAAATTTAAAGGCTTTATGTGTGGCTTCACTAACTATTAATAAAATTTAAAGGTTTCATCAAAAAGAAAAAGAAAAAAAAATGAAGTTTTATATATTATTAATAAAGAAAGTGACTGAATTTGGTATTATTTGATTTACACTAAATTTGTGAATGATATAAATATTTAAATTAGATTATAAAAAATTTATAAAATAGAGTCTAAAAATATCATCTTATATAAAATTTAAATATTTTTAATTAATTTTTATTTTGAAAATATTCACACATAAAAATAATTACCTCTGCTACTTAAAAACAACTTATTTTCTTCATTGCTCTTGTGTGTGTGCCAAAATCTAACTGCAGTATTATTATTTTATTAAAGCCTAATATATAAGTTCCATAATGTTCCTAAGATATAAGTTTCTATTCATTGAATTCATTTTTAAGTTTTTATCAATTGGACTATGCTTGTGAGGGATTCAAACATGATTTATTTGAGTCGATGAACATTAAATATATATATATATATATATAGTTTTTCTATTTTCAAAATTAAAATTTTTACAGCAAATAAGCCTTATCACAATGATAAACAGAAAGTTATGACCTCTGGATCTCAAAGTCTAATCTCACCGTATAGGCTTCATCGAACTTCTTTTTGGTACTAAATTTCCTTCAACTTTATGTTGGTTAATTTTGTTGATCGGTTTCTTCTTGAATGTAATAGCTATGCTATATATGTTGAGTGATTCTACAATAGACTGTTATTTATATTTATACATGTAATCTCACCAAAATTAAAACTCTTATATATCATATAAAAAATATATAAATATATAGAAGTTATCCCCTTCAAATGAATCGAAGGGGAAGGCAATTGCCATTTCTTTTTTCTTTTTTTGGTTTAAGTAAAATAAATAAATTTAATTATTTGTATTGTATTCATGCTATTCTTGTGTTATAATAGTATATTGTGTGTTAAATATATATAAATTTTATTGCGTTAATAATTTGTATTATATAAATTTTGAGATATTTTTGCTTTCATTCTGTATTAGTGTAATTTGTTCATGTTGTATTGTATCTTTGTTATTTTTTCATTTTGTGCTCAAAATCGCTGAGTCTAATTGTCGTCGTTCAAATAACTCTCAAATTTGTATTAGATTTGTTTTACATAATTTTGATATGTTTATGTATTTATATTGTGATCACGTTATTTTTTTCATGCTGTTTCATATTTTAGTTATTTTCATGTGTAATACTATTCAAATACTCTTAATATTATGACACTTTAATATAATAATCGATTCTTTATTTTTTTATATTTTGAAAAATAAGGTCATATTAAATTTTTGATTTTTATTTTATTGAATAAAATTTTATTATATTGATAAATTATCAATAAAAATTAAACTATTAAATAACAATATGACGGAGGTTGATGTAAGTAATTTTTTTTTTTAAAAAAAACATTAGGTGTCAAAGCAAAACAAAAGAATATTACGAGTGTTAAATAGTAAAAATAAATATTTTAAATAATGTTATAAGTTATGATGAGTTATTATGTGATAACTGTTATGATTATATTTTATTATTTATTATTTCTTAATACGATATAAATATGGATATCAAAATAATCTAAATATATTAAATTTTGACATACATCCCTTTTTTACAAGATAATACAATGATAAATTAGATTCATGCATATTCATATTTTATTTGTGTTATTTTATATCTATATTTAAAAGTTCTCTTCAAGTTGAGATATTTTACATAATTCGTTACAATAATTCAATTTTAATTCTAAATTTATATCATTTTTTTAATCATAATTATATTAAATGTACTATCATGACAAGAAAAGTGAAGTAATAAAAGGATTCTAACACCAATATCGAGCTCACAGAAATCAACAATAATATAAAAGAAATAACAGTATGAATATATTGGGAGGGATGAAAGGAAAGTTCATTAGGGACCTCAATTAGATATAGAATTATGAGGGATAATGTTTGAGCCTTTGAGTCTAAGCATAGCCATAGATCTGTTTAGTATCGGACAACTAAGCTTAACCGAAATTAAATCAGAGTTGAAATATATTTTTAGCAATCCAAATCATTTCAAATTATTTTTTAAATAATGTTAAAATTATTTTATTTAAATTTAATTATAAAAATATATAAATATTAATATAAAATAAAATTTTAATATCTTATTATATTTTGATTCAATGGTATATTTTTCCATCCCAAAGAGCAAGATTCAAATTCATATAAAAAAAATATATATGTTTTTGTTCTGTTGCAATATTTCCCTTTGGAGGTGAATGATGGATTGTTGGTCTAGATAATTTGAAAGATATAATTGGAGGATATGTACGGTTATGTTTTATATGTATATTTTGGGAAATCTAATTATATGAATATATACATTTTTTTGAAATTTTATTTTATGTCATATCACATTAATAGTACACGATTCAAATTTAATCATCTTTATTTTGTGAAGATTCCTACATCATAGAATTTTTAATTGAAATATTCTTAAACAACTTTTAACATACATTTCGATGGATAAAAACAAAAGACATATCTTATAGGCTTATTAGTATCATATTTAGGAATAAAGTAAATTTTGGACAAATGAAAAGGGCATAAACAAGTGCGGACACAAACTTTGGATCCTCAACTCAAAGATTAAAGTTAATGACTGTATTTAGATACTTGACTGGCTTCTTTTACTAATAGTAATAATAATAATAATAATAATAAGAAAATGTATAAGAAAAAGGACTGCATATCCAATATATATTCCTTCAAGTACAAAATTAATGGCTTTGTAATTTTGTTTTAATAGCACCCCAAAAAGTTTAATGCCACATTGTTCTTAAATTAAAAAACTTTTTCTTCCTTCGGAAAGAGAATCATAGAAATGTATTTTAAACTCATTTTTCAATTTTAAAGTGTCTTTTTGAAAGTTGTTCTTATCTCTTCAATATGTCATCTCCCAGCAGGAAGATTTTATTTTTATTAAATTTCTTTCTACAACTATATATATATATGTATCAAACTATAGAATAAACGCTGAACAAAGGCATTTCATTGGTTATAGAATGTGAACATCAAGAAAGAAAACATATCTAAAAGGAAAATGGGGCAACCTTCCGTTTAAAAAGTGCATGCAAACTTAAGGAAAAAGCTGAATCAATGAACTTGAAATGAACGGTTGTAGGGTACGACGGTATATTTATAATATAAGTGAAAAAAAAATTAATTTCTTTTCTAAAAAATATTATTCCGTTTCTAGCTACGTACTTGGTAGAATTAGAAAAACAGTTTACATGGCCATGGACATGGAGCGCCTAACCCAGCTGATACTACTAGGGCTGCTAAAGCTATAGCTACGAGTTTCAGTGCACAGAACTTTCCTTATTTAAAGATTGGTACCTCTTCAACTTAAACCAACCAATTGATGACAATAAGGGTTTGTTTTTTAAGGCTAGTAGGCGTGCTTCAAGTCAAAGACACAAGGATTTTTTTTTATTGGCTTTCAAGGGAAAATGTGGTTTAGCTTAATGGTTTATGTTTGATTCAATTAAATGACACCACAACATTGAAAATTTTCAAAAATAAATAAAAATTATTATACTTTTTAAAAAATGGTATCATCTATATCCTTACCTTAATGAGATTTTGCTAAGAATTTTTTAAGTTAAAATTTATAGTAGTATTTTGCTAATGAGTGCCTTCACTTAAGACACTTTTTAAAATTAGTAAATATATTATTTTTGATAAAAATATTGTATTTAATGTATTAGTTGACGACTTTATTTATCATTTTCAACATATCAATTAAAAATATTATTATACATAATAATCTCAAAAAATCTTATAACTCTTGTTAGTAAAATTCTTTATAATGATAATATCTTATATTAAATGTAATAATAATTAATTTAAAGGATTTTAATATATAAAAAGTAATAGTATATTATTATGACAACCTTATAAAGTGTCTAAAAATACTAGTTAGTAAAACCCACAATATTGTAGGCGCTTTGGGATTAATCATCGTTCATCAGTCATGGGAAGAAACTAGAAAGAAAGAAGAAAATAGAAAAAATGAATTAAAGGTTAACAAAAGCAAAAGCTGTCATAAAGAAACTCTTTTTAGTTATATATATATATATATATACACACACACACACGCTTGGGGATGTATTGTTTTTATTTTTCTACTAAGAAGATCTTTCAAAATTAATAAGAGAATAAGTTATAAATAGTAAGATTGGAATATTTATACTTATTAAATATTTTTTTTAAAAAAATATGACTTATATTTATTTAATAATTTTTTTATTTGCTAATTAGCTAAAGCTAGTCATCCATTACAAGGCAAAAACACTATCCACCTATAAATCTAAAACAACCACAGAGAAAAGAATCGCAGGCCATATATATGTCTATATTATTATACTGTTATTTTTTAAAAAGAAAAGAAAAGATGAGAAAACGAACAGCAAAAATTAATGCGAAGACGAGAATGAGAGGCTTACATAGAAGAGTTAATCGAAAGATTAGTGGAGGAAGGGCAGCCATTAACGTTGTTACCATCTTCTATCGGTAAATTTGGACTTCCTGATCTCTGCTTCGCTGAACACTTAGTATTCTGACTCAATTTATTTTTGGCTGCACCCAAATAATCTTCATCTTCTTCCCCAGATCCATCTGTCATATGTAATTATATATTTATATATATCTATATGCGCATATTTTAACGAACAAACAAATAATAGACCCTTACATATATATATATAGTGTATATATATCTCTAATTTTTACCATATCTTAGTCGACCATAGATTTGCATGGATGTTAAATTATTGAATGCCAAAATATAATTTAATACAGTATAGTATGATATAATATAATTTAATATAATATACACTTGCAAGATGCTATACTAATTAAATTATAAATAAATAAAATTGTACAATTACATGCATGAACATGTAGTATGCAAATTTAAGTATAAAAATGCGTGCAAGAAATATAGGGTGTAAGACATAGAAGAGCGTGAGAGAGGAGAGAGAATCAGGACATATATATATATATATATAATAAATTAGGTATAAAATGAAGCAGTTAATAAATATTAATTAATATTGTAAAAAGCCGAGAGGGAAGGGCAAAGGCAGTAAGGCTAAACAATGCGAATTACCTGGAGAAGCCACAGCTTTGTCTGTGCCCTTGACAGTTCTATACATCTGCAATTCGATATATATATATATATATATATATATGGGTGACTAAGATAATCAATTTAAAACCAACGAAGACCACGAAAAGGGGAAAAAATAGAAACCCAAAACAAAGAAAGAAACCTCTATTTTATTAAAATTTTAGTTAGTAGGAGAGGCAGATAAAGATTTTTTTAAAAAAGGGAAATTCCCAGTAAAAAATATCAAATCAAATGCTTCTCTAACTCAGTCTGTCTCTTTGTGAAATTTATTTGTTTCTTTATTAACCACGAGGTTGATGTTTGGTAAGGTCAGTAATTGCTTCTATTATTGAGAAATGATGGCTACTTTTTTTTTGTCACAAAAAGTTGAACTTGTCCTGAGACGCCGAAACAGACTGAACTCTTCATTCATTCATCATTCACTGCACAGCACTTATCTGCTCTTTTCCTGCGGATGGTTTGGATTTGAAACTGCTTTTCTCTTTAGTTTGATGAGTCTAATAACTCTAAGCAGGTGCTTTTTGTGTTTGCCGCAACATAAATATATATGTGAGGAAAAGAAAATGAAAAAAAGAAGAAGAACAACTAAAACAAGGGTTTTAGCTTTCAATTCTTTGATCTGTACCTGTAGATGGCTTTTGACATGAGCAAGAGTTAGATCTTTGACATCCATTAGCTCTAAAACTGACTTAGGAGTGGCTCCTATCAAGTACACAACACCAACCAAGCTCATCAAATCAAATTAATTGGAAATTAGCCCCAAAACCCAATTAAAACATAGCAACGGATTCATCCCTAGCTAGATGTATCACACAAAAAGAGAGAGAAAGAAGCTGAATTACTTTCATGACCACCAAGAAGCTCCACAGCACGAACAAAGCGACCATGGAGAAAGCTGGTCCAACGCATTCTGGGTGCCCTCATGTTCCTCTTGCTTTGTAGTTTAGGCATAAACCTCGATCTAATCATGCCATTACACAAGTCTGAACTACCCCCGGCCGCTTCATATTGGGTGTAGTGATGATGAAACTGGGGCACCGGAATCCCATTAAACCTACCTATTCTATGACCATCGGCTGAGTGCAACACCGAAGAAGCTGAGGAGGAACAATTATAAGACGAATAGGGGGAGGCTTGATAAAACCGAAACTTATGGGGATCCATATCAACAAAGCTATCCGAGCTCGTAAACGGGAACGACATACAGTTACCACTGTATACTGGTATTCCCCTGAATGGTTTCAGTCCAGAAACATCAAGTAATGAAATTCCTTGGTTTATGTTACTTAGTTGGCCACCATTACCGCATTTCGGAAGATTTCTGTTCCTTATTTCATCATCATCGCTGCTTGCAGCCGTCCAAAAGTTCGTTTGCCAAGGGCTATCAGCTTCTAAGGCACTGCCTGCAGGATTTGCTAAGGAAAGCTCGGTATCTGCTTGGGAGACGGGTTTTATGGAAGCATCACTGTTTGATTTTAGGCCATCATCTTTGCTCCAAATGTCAAAGGAAGAATCCCCTTCGCTAGTGGCAGTGCAAATTGAGGAAGAAGCACTATTGGGAGGGCTAATGTGCAGTGAAAGATGAGGAATCCGATTCGAAGCCTGTTCACCGAAATCCCCTTCACGGGACATTTTTGTTCTAAAGAGAAAGGGTTTCAAAGGTGTGCCTTGCTTCACCAAAGGAACTGAAAAAACCCTCTCCAATAAAAGACTGTCAGAGAATCTAATAAGGTAAGTGAACACAAATTCCTGGATAGCTGAGGAAAGAAAAGAAATTAAAAACCTTGTAAGAAAAAGAATTCTGGGGCAAAGAAAAGAATAGAAAAGAAAACTTTTCAAGGAACAGACATTCTGAGAGAGATAGAGAGAGAAGAATGGTGTTGCAATGATAATAGAATAATTATTATTATATTAAATATATACATACAGATGATGGGGTTGGGCAGAAACAAGAGAAGAGGAGAAATTAAGATTTAGAGAGGAGTGCGTTTTTGCTTGCCTCTACTCCTACCTCGATCGTATACGTAGGAAAATGACAGTTGAATTGAACAAATTATTATACAGCCTCTGTCCCTCACTTTTTCTCAATAGTCAATACACGCAAAAACAGAATAAAATGCTATAGCATAAGAAAAAGCTAAAGAATTCTTTTTTTTTTAATTTTTATTTTTTTTTCTCTGCTTTAAGATTTCTCCTCCGAAGATGACGGGTTAAATTATACCTGATAGGACAGGACACAGAAAGAGCTCTTCGCACATCTTCACAAATTTGGTTCTTATATTATATTTATATATGCACTCACTGTTCCTAGTTCTACCTTCACATATTCTCTCTTAGTTTTCCACAATCACATGCACTCTTCCTCTTCCTACTAACTTACTGCTAGCACAGAATAAATGCTTTCATTTTGAATTTTATTCGGTACAAATGTAACTTCTTTAAAAAAAAATTAAGAAAAAAAAAACCTGAAGTTTGCATGGGAATAGTTATTTTTATTGTATACAATCAATTTTATGTTGATTCTTTTAAATACTTTTTATTTAAATTGAAAATTACATTTCATTGTCATTTTTTGGATTATAGTTTGAGTCAAACACATTTTAATTTGAACTTGAGATTAAAAATTGGTTTCTCAAACTTATAACTAAATTTTTTATCAAACCCTCTTAGGTATCATTTGATATTATTTTTAATGTTACCATGATAATCTAATTATCAAAGTGATCTTATTCTTCAAGATTTAGAATTATCTTATTTGGTTAATAATCATTGATTATTGACAATTAAAAATCAATGTCTTTTGACCTTACTAAAAGTCAAATATTATTTTGATTGAAAGTAAAAAAATAGCCTTACATACGGTAATAATTACAGAAGTTAATAATTTCAGTATCATACAAAGATAATCATTTATAAAATATTAATAATATTTTATTTGCTTTATAATAAATTCTAATTAAATTATTAAATTAAAAAAATATATTTATTGATAAGTAAATTAATATTTATAACATAAATTATGTACGAAAATATTTGTATTAAAATATAAAAGAATATTTAAAATTATAATAAAAGAAAATAAAAATTTTGATATATATATATAACATTAAAAAAGGTAAAAAAAACCCTAAATTTAGTTTTAAACCTCGTAAAATGAATTTTAGTTTGGAAATATAACAATTTTAATATAAATAATTCTAATTTTAAGGCAAAATAAATTTGTAATTCATATATTGAATGGGTAATATAATTAATTTTACATTTGAATTTATCTTGATGATAAAATTTCTCATCCTTTTATATGTGAATTAAATAACCCTCTAAGGTAAACATGTACCAGCTCGATCGGGCTTGAGCCTGAGCCTGCATTTTCATGTTCCAGGCCAGCTTAATTTAGGTTGAAATAGTATTCTTATATTAAACATATATTGTAATTTAAATATTAATGTAAAAATAACTTTTAATAGGACAAACAATGATTTGGACCAAATGGACGGGCCAGGCTAAGCCAAATTTAAACTTGATCTTAGAATTTAAAATTTTTTAAGGCACAACCCGACCTGACCTATAGACATCTCTACTCTAAGGTCATGATGGTCACTCTTAATGAATCAGATGTAGAATCATTGAATACTTACTAAATATAATATTCTATTCACCATGATTTTTGGAGTGATTACCCCATGTCAAACACCATTTAAAGTTCATTTTTTATGATTTTAAATTATAAATTAGATTTTGGATTTACTAGGCCTCAAATATTTTTGGCCTTGAATTTTAGTTTTGGTCTTTTAGATAGTTTATTTGACTTTAAATGTATTCCAAAAAAGCTATTGCATCTAGACTCATGTTTGGGTCAGCCCATTTCCATTTCATTTTCTTTATTATTTATATATTTATTTATATTTGTTTTTGTTCATCTATTGTTTTCCTTTATTTCATTTCTTTTTGTAAATAAAATAAAATAAAATAAAAATTCAAAAAATTTAGAACATTGAAATATGAAATTTTGGATGAAAATTTTTTGGAAAATTAGGTATGCTTGGGAATCCAAAAAAATTGAATTGAATTTTTTTTTGGAAAAAACTTGGAACTAAAGAAAATTAAAGAAGGAAAAGATTGATAAAAAATCAAATGTGTTTTGGAATATCAGAAGTTGGCAATTGAAGCCCCAAGACAAAGGAATTGAAAGCCAATTCAGAATGAAAATTTAGAAGTGAGAATTGGATCTACCTTCTAGACCAATTCCTATATCGATGAAAACCTATTTTTTAACCCAAAATTCTTATCATCTATAGTCAATCTGAAAACCACAATTTTTCAATAATACCAAATCATTATTTTGAAAATTAAAAATAAATGAAAAGTAAGGATGAAGACCAGACAGAAAATTAAAAGTTATTCTTTTTGTTTTTCCAAATAAAACCCTAAAAAATCAACCTTTAAAATTATAAAAAAACACAAAGAACGTGCCACCAAAAAATCAATTAAAAACTATTAATATAACCATGAAATAAAATATTTGTTATTTAGGATATTTGGATAAATTTTTTTGGTTTTTCTTTTTTCTTTACAAACTAAAGGAAAAAAAAGAAGTAGGAAGATTTAGTGTTTATTTCAGTTTTCTGACAACACAAAAAAGCATAAACAAGCAATGGATTGTTTTAAGTTCACATATAGATTTAGAGATTTTGAAGAAATTAATTTGGCTAGAAGAAAAGGGGTTTAAGAGGATTCATAAAAAGTAATTTAGTGGAGACAATGGCAAAGAGTTATTGGATTTGCGGTTTAGGTTAAGTAGGCATTTATTGTTCTTAGTATTTTTAAAGAGAAAAAAAAGTGAGGAAGAAAGAAGCAGTTGACAAAAGATGAATGAATTTCTAAAAGTTTATATTTGAGATAAAACAAGGCATTTTAAAGGAAAAAAATCTTGACTTGTAGCTGTAATGTAAACAATCTAATCTAATTATGATATGAGATTGACTCATTCCATGCTTTTCCTGCAACCTATTTGTTTCTTTCAATTGGTACATCTATCTATCTATTTATTTACTTATTTATTTGTTTATCTATTTATTCATTTATTTACTTTTGGTCATCTTACATTTTTTTTTGCTAAAACAAGATATTTTATTAAAACTTAAGAGTGAATCGCTCCTAAATTACAGAGGCAAGTAATAAAAGAACCATACCACATTACAACCCATGTTCACACTTCTAGTCCAATTTTCACTTATCATTTGCCTTTAACCTAGACCAATCAAACAAAATAATCATGTCTTAACATAATATCCTAAACCAAATGAAATACCACCTGAGAAAAAACACATCAGATACATTAACAAGCAACCATGGTACAAGAACAAGAGATTAGTACTCCTATAAAAAGTTAAAAAAAGATCCCATGGATAAAATAGATCATAGTTTCTATTATCAAGAACATCTGCACATGCATGTAGTGGTGCCTAAAACAATGTTATTGAAGCTTAAAATTATGTCACCATTTATATTTTGTAATGAAAATTTAGATTAATTAATTCTAACTGTGCAGCGTGAAAATTTTCGCTTTCTTGTTTTTCTCTGTGAGTCATCTTAGGATAAACTAAGCTTTTTTCCAATTGTTTTGAGTTTTTTACTTGATTTTTTATTTGTTTCTTGTGATTCTATGTATTTTTGTGAGTAATCCCCCTTTTTTCATAATCTTTGATTCATCGATTATTTCCAATCTTGAGTATGTGCAAATAGTTTCCATTTTTGAGATTTATGGTATCTCGATTAAAGCTTTGGTTTTAGGTTTTCTTATTGAGTCTAGGTTCAGAATTCTAGTGACTTGGAAGTACATAATGTCAAAATTTAATTTGGGAGAATTGTGCTAGTTAGTCTCAATTAACTAAGGATTAAATAGAGTTCATGTTAACAGTGAAGTTGAAAATAGAATTAGATATGGACGATAGTTTGGTAGAGGTAGCAGCGAAGTCGACAATGGTGAGATACATAATGTTTGATAATAAATCACGATGTCGGGGTAAGTCTTCAATTGAGTGGATAACATAAATTATCACCCTAAAAAAAACTACATCAGTGGAAAAAAGTAGCTAAAGACAGTAAAAAGAAGCTTGTTAGAGCCCGAACCCTCGCATCAGCTTATCAAAAGATAAATGTACGGTTAAAAGTTTAAGTTCGAGATTTAAGAGCCAATCAGGTTGAGAGCGAGACGTTAACAGTTAGGTTCAAGGCTTAAAGAAGTCCTTGCAAGCTTGCCAAAACTAGGTGGATGAATTAGTACAAGCCTCAAAACGATGGGAACAAGAATGGTAACAAATAGTTGATCAGGCATGCCAAAATTATCAAACTCATCATCGCCATCTCACTGAACAAATTCAGGCAGCTTAGTTGGAGGCCAAATATATGATGGATATGGCTCGATCTCTAGCATGTAGCATCTTACCCACTGGAGCTCACGAACAAAACTAATGTATTTCTTAGAACATGTGATTAAACAATGTAATCATGCCAGACATTTTTGAATGTAATCATATGTATTCAAGACGTTGGTTGCTTCAATGAAATAAGCTATTGGTAGAGCTATTTTCTAATCCAGTTGTCCTTCTCGTATTTGCATAAATAATAATTATTCTTTTTCTACTTTGCATCAATAACATAAATTTTTTTCTGCTTCATGAACTCATGTCCATCTTCATGTCATGTCATGACACATTCTAAAGGTCTTATCCGTTAATAATCTTAAGTGAAGGTGTCTTGAATCATGAAATCTTCAGCTCGCCATTGCTACAACACTCGTACCTATCGTAAATCCATGGCGAATGATCATCAGTTTGGCATTGAGTGACTATAACTCATGTACAGAGAATCTTAAGAACAATCAGCTCATAGGAATAAAGAACTTTAATCTCAAATGGTAGAATTAACAAAACTGTTGTTCGAACCATTAAAGGATAAAAGACAAATAAGCATCATCGACACTGGTAAAAGATCAACCAACCCTAAGAGTAATTTGAATAGTGGTACCAAGGCTACTAATGTGCATAAAGCAGCTTTGCATGAACAACATCCCCTAGCAGCAAGAATTCTGTCAGCTCAACCACTCATTTATCTCAATCCTGCAATAGCACTACATTTAGTTCAAGCTCTTCACCCGCTATACCTATAGTACCAGATCTTAATGAACAAGCAAAACCAAAAAGTGCAAAAAAGGTCTTCGAAAAATGATGAAGACTTAAACAAATACCAATCTTTAGAGAAACATCTTCGAGCTATATAGAAAGTGATAAATTTGGAATTGTAGACGCAAAGGCTCTAGGACTGGTCTCTAGTCTCATCATTCCACAGAAATTCAAAGTGCCAAAGTTTGAAAAATATAATAGGACTATAGATCCCATTGCTCACCTTTGAATTTATTGTTGAAAGATGACCGGGTATAAGAAAAATAAAAAATTACTAATCTAGTGCTTCTAGGACAGTTTAACTGGGTAGCTTTCCGATGGTATATAGGGCTAGACCCTATAAGAATTTAAACATGGACAGATCTGGCTTGTGCATTCCTCAACAAATATAAGCACGTATCTGACTAGGCCTCAAATCGCCTCTCATTGATGAACATGGAGAAAAAAGCCTCTGAGAGTTTAGGCAGTATGCCCAAAAAAGGAGAGAGAAGGTAGCTTAAGTTCGGCCTCCATTAATTGAAAGAGAAATAACAGTTATGTTCATTGGCACCTTGAAAGCTCTTTACTATGAGAAGTTAGTGGGAAACGCCATGTAGAGTTTTGCTGATATGGTCATATCAGGGGAGATGATTGATAATGCCATCAAAAGTGGGAAAATATCTATGGGAAAATCACCTGGGTTAATTAAAAAACCAACAAGTAAAGGAAAAAAAAGTAAACGCTATCAGTCACAGCACCGTAAAGTTCCTTTAAAATCCATGCTTAGCTCAAAAGGTATATACCCTAAATATGTTGTATCCAGGTTTTAGCCCTTACCAAATGACACTAGCTATTCACTCTACTAGGATTGCTTGAACAGTCACCCTCACATCAAATCTCGTTTAAAACGCTCCTCCAAGCATGCAACCTCGTAACACAAACAATGCTTGAGCCCTAAGTAATCATCAAGCACCTCGAGAAAAGGGAACATTTTAACACTTTGCCATACTCATATAAAGAGATCTACAATCGCTTATTAGCCGATCGATTGGTCCCCTTAATGTTTTTAGACCCGAAATCTCCACCATACCCCAACTGGTATGATGAGAACGCTTACATGAATACTATGCTAGAGCACAGGGACACTCAATTGAGAACTGCACCTCATTCAAGAGAAAGGTGCTAGGCTTACTGAAAAGAGGCATAACTAAAACAGAGCAAGGGCCCAGACCAAATATTGAGGCCAGTCTGCTCCTTCATCATGGTGAACCAAGGGTAAATGCCATGATTGATGGGAAGGACTGTTGGATCAAGAGAGATGTTAAAGAGGTCAAGACGCTAATGAGTATAGTGTGGTAAGCATTTAGGAGGTTAGGATAGTGAGCTCTTAAAAAAAGAATCCATAGAGTCTTCTTACTGTTACTGCGCTTAAGAGCATGATTTACAGTAATGTTTGTCATTTCTGAATATGGTCCAAGGAATGATGGACCGATCCGAGAAAAATTTTTATGAGAAATGTCATGAATTGACTTATCCATTTGTTAACATCATTGGAGAGGAGAAAACAAATGACGATGGCATCCTAACGTGCCTTTTTCTTATGAGTATGGAGATTGTGGCCAAATGAAAGCTTTAGGCATTACGCTTTTAGGTGGATGGAAAAGGGTACCTAAATTCAACCTCTATTGGCAGAGAAGGAAATGGCCATCAGGTTGCACATTACAGTCATCATGCTATGACAAAGTGGTAAAAAGAAGCACTAAAAGCTTTACCGACGTAGTTATAATTATGGGATGATGGATGAATCAGGTAGGGGTAAAAGGAAAAAAAAATTGAAACAACAAGACAGCCAAGGTTTAACAAAAGAGCCAGTTTATCTCAAACCTAAGCAAGCACGGACTTAGAACAGTTCATTGCTGAGCAAGATTACGAGATCATGAAAAATATGGAAGAGCTCAGAATGTCAATGAGCATAGTTTGGTAGATTCTGGTAAAAGCCAAATTAGTTAATGAGATCAAGAAAAAAGAGAAAGGAGTTGTCAACTTTTACAATTTTCATATGGTACATGGTCTTACCTTTTATATGTGTAAAGAGATTCGTGCCGTGGTCCAAATAATGATAAAGGAAAACAACATCAAATTTTATGATGAGAAGCAGACTTTGACTATTCAACCCATAGATGAATTTTTATTCGTCAATGCCACAGAAGGGGATAGAGGTAATCCCTCATACGGCATCAAAAGACCACTGATCTTGTATGATAATTGACTATATCCTCGAGCCACTCCTGCCCATCTGCATCAAGGATGGTCATTCAGCTGCCATGTCCATTCATCTATGAAGGCAACAAGGTTGTTCCTCAGAACTATAAGAGTAAAACCTTAATTATCAGGGAATCTAGTCAACTAGCCTCAAATATTGATCTTTTGAGGGTAAGCCACTTGACTTGAAATGGTAGTTTTTATGCACCACCAGCCTTAAGTGATGACACTCAACAAGAAGATACTAGCTAGAATCTTCAAACACTTAAGTCTACAACTAAAGGGTTAGATTCAAAAGTTACGAAAGAACTGATAAGTGAGAAAGAAGCAATGAAGTTTTTTAAGTTCATTAAATACAGTGAATACAGTATCATGGATTAGCTAAATAAGTAACTTGCCAAAATATTTATGCTGTCACTTTTTTTAAACTTCGAAGCTTATAGAAATGCACTGTTGAACGTTTTAAACAAAGTCTATATCTCTACCGATATTTTTATAGGCCAGCTAGATCAACTAGTGAACAATATCATAGCTGACAATTACATATCCTTTAGCAATGATGAGATGCCATAAGAAGGAAGAGGAAACCATAAAGCCCTTTACATCATCACATACTGCAAAAGAAGCATATTGCTCAAGGTGTTCATCAATAATAGTCAGCTTTGAATGTAATGACTATGTCATGCCTGAATAAGCCCCTTATTGATGCGTCTCACATTCAAAACAGTCACACAATCATGCAAGTATTTGATGAAACCTGTAAAAACATTGTGGGGAACATCACTATCCTACTTCAAATAGGCTCATGCACTTATGAAGTTGACTTTCATGTAATAGACGTTGCTTCATCATATAATTACCTTTTAGAAAGGTCGTGGATCCATTCTGCCAGAGTAGTTCCATCGTCCTTGCACCAAAAATTAAAGTTTGTAATTGGAAACAAAGTTGTCAGTATGGGTGGAGAAGAAGATATCATTGCTACTACCTCAACCGATACCTTATATGTTAAACCTAATAAGGGCATTCCAGAACCCTCTTTTCAATCATTTGAGTTCATAAATGCGACCTATGTTAATGAAGGATTGCCCATGATTTAGCCTCATCTGTCAGAAAATACGTAAATAAGCTTGAAGCTAACAGTCGGCAAAAGTGCTTGAGTTGAAAAAAGGCTTGAAAGATGCCTCCAAGGAATTGCTAAAGCTCTAAAGATGACCCATTAGACTGATAAGAGAGAAGTTGGGTTTAAACCTAATGAATAGCAAAAAAAAAGAAGTAAGTGCAAAAGAATTGGGAGAAAAAAATAGCATGTCTATTAGGACAAGACATGGGACATGAACCTATGACATTTTCTCTATTGAGTAAGAACTTTCACTGGGGCAGACATGTTAACACTAGCTCGACAAACATCATGCTTGTGTTAAAGAAAATTTTAAAGGATTTCTCTATCAATGTAATTAAAGAGCCATCAACAATGGGTGGAGAGACCGATTTATGCCTTTTAGAGTTTATTCCAAGTGTTTGGACTGAGACAAAATCCCTGTATTATTCAAAACTCTTTCAAAGTAATGCCATGAACCAAACCCATAAGCTTTTGCCTAAGAGCATTATGGGATCCTTTGTATAGGCACCTTCCTCTGCATATCTTTTTGCCTATATTATTTTTTTTCATATTTTTAGGTATTCGGATGAAGATGACATGAATATCCATATTGAGACTCAGGAAATTAGCTTTGAGCAACTAATCTGTGCTGGTAGGGTTGAGTATAAAGAAGATTCTGAGGAGGACCCTATAACCCTAGATCTACTCAGACTAACTGAGCAAGAGGAAAAATAAAAAAAACTATTGAAACCATAACATTAAGATAGAAGAAGATAGAAAGAAAGTTAAAATTGGAACATCTATAAAACTATCAACCTGAAACCAATTGATAAGCCTTCTCTAAGAATAACGAGACGTGTTTGCCTAATTTTACCAGGATATACCTGGGTTGAATACTGAGACCATAGTCCATAAACTTTCCCTCAAACCCGAGTGTAAGCTGTAGGAGGATGAAACCAGAGATACTGCTAAAAATTAAAGAAGAAGTTAAAAAACAATTTGAAGTAAGATTTCTCGAAGTCACCAAATACCTTGAGTGGGTGGTCAATATAGTCTTAGTCCCTAAGAAGAATGGTAAGGTGCAAATATGTGTGAATAATAAGACTTGAATCGAGCTAGTCTAAAGATAACTTTTTTTTGCCCCATATCGATGCCTTAGTGGACAACACCACCAAAAATGCACTTTTTTTTCTTTCATGAATGAATTTTTGAGATACAACCAAATCAAAATGGTAATCGAAGACATGGAAAAAACCATTTTTGTGACCATGTAGGGAATTTTTTGCTACAAAGTGATGCCTTTCGGGTTCAAAAACACTAGGGTAATTTATCTAAGGCCAATGGTGACATTGTTTGATGACCTTATGCTTAATGAGATTAAAATTTATGTCGACGACATAATTGTTAAGTTGCCTAGAGAGAATGAAGATGTAGCAAACTTGCAGAAGCTCTTCAAATGCCTTCACAAATATCAGCTTAAGTTAAACCTTACCAAATGCACATTTGGTGTCATATCCAGCAAGTTATTGGGCTTCATTATAAGTGAAAAAGGAATAAAAGTGGACCCTGATAAGGTTAGGGCCATTCAAAGCCTTCCACTACCTCAAAACCCAAAAGAGGTAAGAAAATTTTTTTGGAAAGATTGAACTATATAGCTCGATTTATATCTCAATTGATCGACAAATGTGCCTTGATCTTTCAACTACTTCATAAACAAAATCCCAAAGAATGAAAAAGAGAATGTCAAGAAGCCTTCGATAAACTAAAGCAATACCTTTTAAGCCCTCCAATGCTTGTGCCTTCAATCCCAAGCAGACCTCTAATTTTATATTTATTAGTTTTGATAGTTCAATGGGTTGTGTATTAGGCCAGCATGATGAATCAAGAAAGAAGGAACATGCTATCTACTATTTAAGCAAGTAGTTCACAGAATGTGAAAATAACTACTCGATAGTAGAATAGCTATGTTGCACTCTAGTCTGGACAACCAGGAGGTTAAGACAATATATGTTACACCACACCACATGGTTGATCGCCAAACTGGATCCTGTCAAATATTTTTATGAAGCCCCTGCATTGTCAGAGAGATTGGCTAAGTGACAAGTCCTACTTTCTGAATACGATATTGTATATGTGAATCAAAGGACCATCAAGGGTAGCACAATCGTAGATTTCTTGGCTAGTCAAGCAATGGATGATTACCAACCTTTGGACTTCTAATTCCCCGATGAAGAACTAATGTGCATATTCAAGGTGGGAGATGCAATCAATAGTGATTCACCTTGGAAAATGTTTTTCAATGGTGCTTCAAATGCATTGGGGCATGGAATTAAGGTAATTTTAATCTCACTCAAGGAAAGCCATTATCCTTTCATTGCGGGATTGAACTTTGACTACATAACAATATAGTTGGATATGAGGGTTGCATCATAGGACTCCAAGCTACCATCGAAAGGGGCATCCAAACCTTACGAGTGCTGGTGACTCGGCCCTTGTCATTTACTAATTGAAAGGCGAATGACAGACATGATGCTAAACTAATTGTAAAAGTTTAATCTTAAAACTAAGAAAAAAATTTGATGATGTTAGCTTTCGATATTTGCCCAAAAAAAATCAAATTGCTGATGCCTAAGCCACTTTATCAACCATGTTTAAGGTTAATTGGGAGTCAGACATTGCCCTTATTTAGATGAGCATTCATTCAACACCAGCATATTACCAGAATATTGAGGAAGAAAAAGATGGTTTGCCCTGATATCATAACATCCTTCAGTATATAAAAAATCAGTAATATCCTATCTTGCCACCGAAAATGATAAAAGATCCATATGAAGCATGGCTATAAATTTCATTTTAGATGGCAGAGCACTATATAAGAAGAGTTGGGATTAGGTATTACTTTGGTGCATGGATGCCTCAAAAGCCAAAAGAATCCTTAAGGAAGTCCATGAGGGGATTTATGGCACAAATGCTAACAAATAAGGAATGGCAAAACAAGTTATGTGATCGGGCTACTACTAGTTGACTCTAGAAAGGGATTGCATCAACTATGCCCTAAATACCATAAATGCTAAATCTATGAGGATAAGATTCATGTCCTTTTGGTATCACTGCATGTTATGACAGCCCTATGGCCATTTTCTATGTGGGGGGTGGACATGGTTAGACCAATCAACCCTAAGGCCTGTAATGGACATTGTTTCATCCTAGTTGCTATTGACTATTTCACTAAGTGGGTGGAAGCAGCTTCTTATTCTAACATCACTAGAGCTATTGTGTACAAATTTATGAAATGATACATCATCTATCAGTATGGCCTTCCAGAGCAAATCATCACGAATAATGCACATAATCTGAAAAACAAAATTATGCAAGTAATTTGCTCTCAGTTCAAAATTTAGCACCAAAATTTCATCCCATATCATCCAAAAATGAATAAGGCAATGAAAACAACCAACAAGAATATTAAAAAGATAATTAAAAAGATTGGTGAGATGTACAAGGATTGGCATGAAAAGTTGCTCTTCGCATTACATGCTTACCACATAGCAGTACAAACTTCATGGGTGCTACACTGTTCTCCTTAGTCTAGGGCATAAAGTTGTTTTACCCATCAAGATAGAAATCTCATCACTCAGATTCCTAATGGAAGCATAACTTAAAGTGGCCGAATAGGTTTAGGATCGATTTGAGCAACGTAATTTCATAGAAAAAAAGAGAATCAAAGCCATTTGTCATGGCAGATGTATCAAAAGTGCATGATGAGAGCGTATGACAAAAAGATCTATCCTCGTCAATTCCAAGAAAGAGGCTTAGTGCTTAAGCAAATTCTCCTAATCTATAAAGATGTTCGTAGAAAATGGACCTTAAATTGGGAAGAATTATACATGGTAAAGCGTGTATTCTTTGGAAAAGCCTTAATCTTAACTGAAATGGATGGCAATAACCTGCCCAATCCTGTGAACTCTGATTTTGTAAAGAAATACTATGCCTAAAAGGACTTTAGGATGAAAACCTGAAAGGGCATTCTATTAATCCTTCGCCCACCATTCTTGAAAAAAAATAAAAAATAATAAAAATAACACAAAAGGAGGAAACTAACTCAAGTCAAAAACCTGAAAGGGTGGCTTAAATAACCAAACCCATTCAAACCAAGTAAAGGTGAAACCATTATTAGCCCGAGACGAATCTTTCTCATATTTATAACTCTTACCAAGACACTAAATCATAGCTTAGCCACCTATGTTATGCTGACCAAACCCCATCCATACCTATACTTGGAAAATGAAAAGTAACCAATTTTGAGGCCTTCATCCCAATCTAAAGAATCTTATTATGATTTAGACAACACCATAAACATCATTTGCTCGAGAAAAGGTCTTTGAAAACACTCAGTAAAAAATTTACGTCATCAGCATCAAAGCTAATCCCCATGGGAAGACTTTTTTGGCTTTTTTGTATTTCAAAAAATTTTAATCAAATGAGAATACAATTGTTTAATTTCTCGTAAAACCTTTTTGTAACCCAATATTCCATGTTGTATCATGTTTATCATTTAGTTGATAATGCTTGATAAATGAACAAAATTGATAACGGGATTTCATAGCATTGCTTGGAAAGATTAAACTTTATGAGAATTTTTGTTAAGTCTAAAGAGCAAAAATGAACTTTAAGGCCATCATTGGTCCCACCTTTTTTGATCTTGTATCCTAAGAAGTGTTTAAACTCTACCTTTAGAAAAGCCTATCATAAAGAAGAAAGGCTAAAATCTTGCTTTGATTGGCACCTAAACAACCAGGGTTCAATACATTTGATCAGTCAAAGAGGCTCTTTGGAGTTAAAATTGGCAAAGAAGCACCACTCATGCTTTCTAATGGACTTATTAAGGCTAGAGCCTTTCAACATGAATCATTCGATTTTACAATCTTTTATTACCATTATAGGTCATCGGGGCAAGAGGCCATCTTATTAGATATGAGAAAGATCTAAACTTGATGGATTATGCCTTTGGAAACACCACTTTCGCATTATTTAAACATGCATATAAATTCTTATGCATTCTATAAGATATATTATATTTTAGGTACCAATCCCAGTACAAAAGGCAAATCAATAAAGAGCGCAAGGTGTGAACCTCAAAAAATCTTAGGCAAGTACCTTTGACATCATAAGCTCATTGAAAAATCATCCATGAAAGGTATCTAATCTCAACCCTTTTTTCTTTCTTTGTCTTCAAAGAGCAGTACATTTTCTTTCTTTGTCTTTAAAGAGTAGGACGTTTTCTTTCTTTGCCTCAACGAGAAGAACATTTTTTTTGTCGTTAAAGAGCATGACTTTTTCTTTCTTTGTCCTTAAAGAGTAGGATGTTTCCTTTTCTAGTCTTCAAAAAGCAGAATGTTTTTTTCTTTATCCTCAAAGAATAGGACCTTTTTTTCTTATCTTCAAAGAGTATGATGTTTTCTTTCTTTGTCCTAAAAAAGTAAGATTTTTTTCTTTGTCCTCAAAGAGTAAGACCTTTTCTTCTTTGTCTTTAAAGAGCATGACTTTTTCTTTTCTTATCCTTGAAAAGCAAAATATTTTCTTTCTTTGCCCTCAAAGAGCAGGATATTTTCTTTTTTTGTCTTTAAAGAGCAAGACCTTTTGTTTTCATTGTCTTCAAAGAGTAAGGCCTTTTCTTTCTTTGTCCTCAAAGAGCATGACCTTTTTTTTATCTTCAAAGAGTAGGACCTTTTCTTTTCTTATCCTCAAAGAGTAGGGTGTTTTCTTTTTTTCCTCAATGAGCAGGGCATTTTCCTTTCTTAAAGAGTAGGACATTTTTTTCTTTGTCCTTAAAAAGCAGGATGTTTTCTTTCCTTTATCCTCAAAGAGCAGGGCTTTTTCTTTCTTTGTCCTCAAAGAACAAGATGTTCTTTTTCCTTTGTCCTTAAAGAGCAGAATGTTTTCTTTTCTTTGTCCTCAGATATGTTTTTTTTGTCTTCAAGGGGTAAGATGTTTTCTTTTCTTTGTCTTTAAAGAGCAGGACCTTTTCTTTCTTTGTCCTTAAAGAACATGACATTTTTTTTCTTTGTCCTCAAAGAGCATGATGTTTTCTTTTTCTTGTCCTCAAGGGGTAGTACTTTTTATTTCTTTATCCTCAAAGACCAGGATGTTTCCTTTTCTTGTCCTCAAAGAGGAGGATATTCTTTTTCATTGTCCTCAAAGAGCAGAACTTTTCTTTTCTTGTCCTCAAAGAGCAGGACATTTTTTTTCATTGTCCTAAAAGAGCAAGACCTTTTCTTTTCTTGTCCTTGAACAGCAGGACATTTTCTTTCTTTATCCTCAAAGAGTAGGACATTTTTTTCTTTGTCCTCAAAGAGCAAGACATTTTTTTCTTTGTCCTCAAAGAGTAGAACCTTTTCTTTTTTTTTTTATCCTTAAAGAGCAGGATTTTTTCTTTTTTTATCTTCAAAGAGCATAACCTTTTCTTTTCTTATCCTCAAAGAGCAGGATATTTTCTTATCCTCAAGGCGTAAGATGTTTTCTTTTCTTTGTCCTTAAAGAGGCATGCCTTTTCTTTCTTTGTCCTCAAAGAGTAGGATGTTTTCTTTCTTTGTTATCAGAGAGCAAGATGTTTTCTTTCTGTTTCCCCAAAGAGTCAGACATTTTCTTTTCTTGTCCTCAAAAGCAAGGCTTTTCCTTTCATTTTAGTCGTTAAAGAGCATGATGCCTTTTCTTTCTCTTTTAAGCCCACACAAGCTGGTGGCACCATTTCATTATAGTCTTTAAAGGGCATTATGCTTTTTCTATTTCTTTTAAGCCCACACAAGCTGGTGGCACCATTTTCATTTTACTCATCAAAGAGTAAGATGATTTTTCTCTTACTTGTAAGGCCACACGAGTTGGTGGCATTTTTTTCTTAAAGTGCAAGACACCTTTTCTTTCCCACTTGAAAAGCAGCCTAATACACTACCCGAAAAAAATGGTGTCTATTTGTCTTTGCCCTATTCCTAATACTTAGCAATGATCAAAGAGCAGTAGCTGTAGACACCTCATTTTATCTGAGCCAGTTTTTGGTATCCTAAGAGTTAGGCAAAAGATGACAAAAAAATAAAAACAAAGCTGGGGGGCAATTGTTGCTCGACAAAAAAGTTTTTTGGGAAATTCTAAATTGCTTATGGACTGCTTTAAAGAAAAATGCAAAAATGAGGCATCAAAAGTCATTTTCAGGGTGTCATCGGAGTCATTCAGGTAAGTACGCGAGCTAATTTTCCTTTTTTTATGACCAAGATAAGACAACTCGAGGAACCTAAGGTATGTGCAGGTTACATGGGTGCTTAGAAACTATCACGAGGCTTTCATGTTACCAAAATTTTCAATTTCCATGTGTAGTATCAATACAAGAGGGTTTGGTATCGATACCTAGGGTATGGTATCGATGCCTAGCATGTTTGTATTGATATAGACCTTAGCAGTAGATAAAGTTATGATTTTTGGCAAAATGTATCGATATACAAGCATGAGTATCGATACAGATCCATGGAGTATCGATACTAGCCTCTATGTCTTGAGTTTGGAAATATTTTTTGCTCTTAGTGTCGATACATAACTCATTATATCAATACTTAGGAGTAAAATGTACCTTGTGTATCGATACATCATGTTTTGTATCGATACACCAAGACATTTTTGCCTAGTTTGAGCCATTTTTCAACATCCGAAAACTCGATTTAAACATGTTTTTACCCCAAGGAACTATCATATAACATTGCAAACCTCAACTGTAGGTTCACTAATAGATTCTAACACATTTTTAGAGTCCAAAAATTAATGACAAAGGTCACTTTCATAAAATATATGGGTGTAAAAGGATGACAGGCATATCTCTATCTTGCAGGTTTTCACAGCCTTTCTGCCTACTTGTACAGCATGGTAGAACTAGTAAGAAGGAAGTTATCTAGACATGGTAGCTGGAGATATGCCCTAGTGTAGGGAAAAAAACCAAAAATGCCCTTGGCATTTTTTTCAAAAAGAAAGGGCTAAACCAGGAAAAAAAGAGCCAGCTATTTCTGAAAAAAAGCTCTCTCAGCTATAAAAAAGCTCTCCAGCAATCCTAAAAAGCTTTTTATCTATCCCCATAAATCTTCCAGCAACTTTTACTCTAAAAGCTTAAAAAAATACTATTCCATTGCTTTCCACCCTCAACCAACTTTTATTCTCGTAGCTCCCTAAAACCACCACCAGAACACTTTTAAAAACTCAACCTTTCACATATTTCATCTTAGAAGCACCTCATGAGCAACCATATTACCAGAAAGCTTTTTCCTTTCATCATTTTCTTGCTAAACAATAGTAAAAAGAGGGAAGGAACTGAGCTTAGGGTTGCTGCTTTAAAAAAGGTAGAAACTTTAATCCTTGGCTGGTATATCTTTTACTTTGTCCCATGTATCTTTTGCCTTGAGCATACATTTCATCTTAGTAAACCTTTTTATGCTTTTATGGACACCTTAGGAGTCCCATGCATTTTTTATGGCTTTGGTTGTGGTAGTTTAGGATCTTGATGTTTTTCTTGGTGCCTTCATGTTGTTTGTTTAACTAAGCATGCTCTTTTGCATTTTTATCACCATAACAGCCTCTATCGCACCATAACAGCCTCTATCGATGCACTTCTTTCCATGTTCCTTCCATATTCATGTCTTCATCCCATGTTTAAAATTTGCATCTTAACATAACATAAGTATGCTTATGCATTTCCTAGAAGCTTGATAGGCTCAATGAAATAAAAATGCCTTTTTTAGCAAACTCTTTTTAAACATGCTCATCCTAAGTAAGTTTATGCATCTACTTTCATCTCTATGCATTTGTTTGTCATCTTTTTTATGAAAAATGTCATCTTTTCTTGTGCATATATGTTGTCCATATTCTGCATCATTTTGTGATACTTTGCTTTTATTAAGATGCTTGCTTGAGTGCTAGAAAACTCAATTTAAAAAATATCCCCAAGTTAAGCACATGCTATCTTTTATACATGGAGAATAGCATGGGCTTAAGATTTTTATGAAGTTGGTTTTCCAACCTTGGAGGCAAAATAAGCATTTAGTTCTAGATTCATGGAAGAACGAGTGTAAGAGTGCTATTTTTTCAAAAATGAAGAGAAGCCTTTTAGTTGAAAAATGTGAACCCTTGATCCTTATCCAACCACCCTCAAAGTGGCATGGTCAATAGGTTGTTCTATCATCCCAAACTACTCTGAGATAGTGGAATAAACTTGTGAGACCCATGTCAACCTCTCATTTTAGTTATAGATGTTCGAACCTCCATGACCCAAGCTCAATCCAAAGAAAAAAACCAAAATACCGAACACCTACCTTATTTTGTTCTAGTAGCACAATAGGTTGATCTTGAAAAATTATTTAAAAAATAAAAAATGATTTGTCCAAAATGTGTTGGCATTTCTCCTTTGAAGGGTTTCGAATTACGTTTCTGATGATATCTCATTTACCTTAAAATCATCTCGGATTAAGTAGTTATGATTTTTCACATGTTCACTATCTAAAACCACTAGATCTAGCGAGTAGTTTACTGTTTGGGCTATTTTAGCCTAGCAAACAACATCTTTTAATGCCTAAATATTTTTCCATGAAGTTTAAAAAATTCCCTTTTCAAAAAGGTTATCATTCGTATTTTAACAATTCCTGATTAATCCAAAATGATTTTTCAAAGTCCATCATACCTTTACACCGTATATACTGCTAGTATCGAGATAGGTTGAAATTCTAAACTTAATTTTGCCTAGAAAATGATTTTCTAGGATTTTTGGAGCATTTTTATATTAACCTCATTGAGTTACCTTTCCAAAGGTACCTTATTTTCCCTCCAAGACCTCTGGATAAGCTCGAAATAAATTCAAAAAGAGAAATGGCACAATGCTATCCTTTGCTTCTAACCTGATTTTCAAAATGTTTTTATTAAGGCATTCGAACGCCTCATGATCTACTTGGCTCATTCTCGTAACCTAAGCCCTTTAGACTCGGCCCAAGGCTAAACAAAATAACATTTTAGCCAAACCTTTAGCTCCCGATTTTTAAAGATTTTTATTTTCAAAAATATGACCCATTTCTTTTAACATTGAAGATTTTTACTTTTGGTGGTAATCCAATCCCACTTCTCTGAAGGATATTCCAACCTTGCTTTTTACTTTAAAATGACATTGAATTTTCATTTTCAAGGACACTTCAACCCCACTACTTTGAGGGGATACTTCAACCCCACTTTTACCTTTAAATGACATCAAATTTTCATTTTCGGGGATGCTCTAGCCTTACTTCTCCCTGCTCCTACCTCAAAATGATGTCAAGTTTTCATTTTCGAAGATACTCTAACCCCACTTCTCTAAGCAGATCTTCAACCCTGCTTTTACCTTAAAATGACATCAAATTTTTACCTTTGGGGAAACTCTAACCCCGTTCTTTTGAACGGATACTTCAATCTTGCTTTCCATATTCCTTCTAAAATCTAAACTTTTTTCCTCAGGACATCCCTGAGTCATTGAAACCTTTTTTTCTCCTCAAATTTCCACTGAGTCTGACTAAGTCTCAACATTGTCATCTCGGTTATTCATTAATAATCAAGGATAATTACGAGAAACATTTCGATCATCCCTCTTTTTTCATGTACTTTGTGTGGATTTATTTATTATTTTCTTTTCCACCTTACTAAGATATTTCCTTTAGTAGGGACCTTAGGCATTTATGCTTTAAAAATAATTTTCAAAATCACAAAATCATATCTCATGTCGATATCTCTCCAAGGCCAAACATGAAATATTTGTTTTTTTGTAAACCCCTTCTAGAGATCATTTTCATAAAAAACGCCTACGTTTCTCAGCTCCCCGAGGCACATAGGTGATATAATTTTCATTAAAACCTGGACTCGTATCTTTACAAAATTTCATGCATTAGAGGGAATTATGTTTAAATAATGATAAAATAGAATCGAGGAAACTGATATTCAAGTAAGATGTACTTAGATGGTACTAATTTTCAGGCACTGTGGGGGTGCTAATCCTTCCCCACGCGTAACCAACTCCCGAACCCAAAAGAACGAATCTCTGTTATTATTTTCAATAGGCATCCACTCATGCCTAACTTAAAATGATCGGTGGTGGCTCCAAGTTTATAGCTACTTCGTGGTGGTCATCCAAGAGTAGTCGGATGAGCGATTTATCCGACGGTCTTTCACTTTTTCATGTTAAACATCATCATATTTTTAAGTCGAGCTTGGTTTGGCCTTTTCGATTGTCTGAAGTTCGTAAAAGTCGGGCATGTGGAATGTTGATAGGGTTAATTGTAAAGGATGCGAATGGTAGTACTATAGATGGCTTGGGGAAAATATTCAGGCTGATTGAGTTTTAATAGTTGAAACAGAGGCTTTAAGGCAAGGGGTTACAATGGTGACAAAGAGGAGTTTTTAAACGGTAATTTTTGACACTGACTCAAATAAGTTGACTTCATATAATGAACAAAATGGTCATAATGATGTTAGGTGGAAAATGGCCCTAATCTTTAATGACATATGGTTCTATAAATAGCAAAGGCAACACTTAAAGTTTAAGTTCATTTCTAGAACTACAAATCAAGTAGTTGACTAAGTTGCAGTCTAGTCTAAGAGGATGATATGCCCACATAATTGGGTTCAGCAGTCGCCATCATCCTTGGTTTTCAATTTAGACAAGGATGCTTTACTAGCTCCATATGATGATAATGATAAGACTCGTATAGCTTAGTGCATAGCTATGAAAATCATTTTTTGATGTACTTAGACTATATGAACTCCATTATAAGTGTCTCTGTGCAATATCAATTCTTTCATTTGGCTAAAACAAATCTAAGTTTGCTAAATTGCCACTTTTAAGATAAAAAGGAATTTTACTAAAACACAAGGATTTCTCTACTTGTATGTTAAGATAATAAATCTATAAAGAAAAATCTTATATACATGTTTTTGATTTCGTTGATAGAAAAAATTCTAATATTATAAAGCAAAACTAATTAAAAAGATTGTGTATATGGTGATGATCAAAAATACCCTTTTCACTCAGTCATAAATATATGAAATAAGAGAAGAAAAGAGATATCCAAACAAAGAAGCAAGAGCCAAAACGAGATATAAGGTTCTCAATGATACGAAATAGAAAGGGGGCTTAATTTGAAAGAAATATAATCTCATATGAAATGGAAAAAAATTAGAACTCATAAAACTAACTTTATCATTTAGGGGTGCACGACAAGGAAGAGGCTTCTTTTCGATGGAAGTTTTCATTGAAAATACATGAATTTCCATCGAGAAACTTTTTTCAATAAAAATTTAGTTTTTTTCGATAAAAATTTAGTCAAAAAATCTGTTGTTGTAAATGAAATCGCTGATAATACTTCCATCACCAATATCTTTGCGATTGGAAATAATGTTTTCTGAGGAAATGTCCACTAGAAATAGTAATCTTCGATAAATTTTTTGTCACTGAAAACTTTTACGACTGAAAATATCCATCAAAAATAGTTTTCAATGATAAAAATTTTTTGTTGTGAAAGGATTTTTAGTGGTAGAATTTGCCATCACTGAAAGCTATTTTTAATGAATTTTTTATTTTAAAAATTCATTGAAAATATTTTTGAACAATGAAAACTTTCGTAGCTAAAAATCCTTTTTGCTTTTTTTTATTATTTATTATATTATTTTTGTTTGACATTTAAATCTTTTTAAGCTAAATAATTAACATAGAAATAAATATAAATTGCCTTTATCGTACTAAAAATATAAAATGTTAATATATAAAAAATAAATAAAGTACAATTAAATAAATCAAAAATATGTTATAAACAAATAAAATTGTGTTACAAAGTTGCATAAATAAATTATAAAAACTATATCATTATGGATATGGAGGAGAAGGAAGGAATGGTGGAAGGTTGCTATTACTAGAACATGGCACTTATCCACTGAGAAGCTGTTAAAGTGCCTATTACTTCTTTTGGGCTTGTACAATTGTGAAGTTCATATGTTTTAACTGCTCTTACATTGACCATATCTACTACTGTAGTGGAAGAATGTGTTGTTTTTTATTCTCTTGGCATTGAGATTTTGTGAATAGAACCTGCTGCATTTGACCAATAACATTACTCAAATTATCTATATTTCATGTAGACTAAATCTATCACAGGCGATTGTGTCGGTAGTGGTGCCTGTTGAGCAATTGTTAGAGTAGCTGGGGTTTAACTTGTAGCAT
>JBBYHO010054741.1:37326-49437 GCA_038382025.1 Adansonia gregorii
GTAATCCCTCGGCAGATGAAAAATTTTGTCATGCTTTTGGCTTGGTTCCAAGCCTGTATACATGTATACGAGTGGTTTCCACACCTCTAATAGGACCAACTTTGAGGGTCAAACTAACGATAAGTAGATGGATCATCCCTAAATCATAGCTGTAAATTTGCAGCATAGTTTTCCTACAAAAGCAATGAAAGGTATTAATTAATATTTAATGCAAAATAATAGCAATATTTATAAATGTACAATAATTTTATCACTTACACTAACAGTACGAGACTTTTCCTCGACAAAGTCTCTAGTTCTTAGGGCACGTTAGTGAGTCTACGTGAAGACTTCCAAAACTATCGGGTCATGTTGTAGCTGTAGTGACTAGAATGAAAGGAAATTAAAAATTTAATTCAAAGTTACTCCTATAATTTATATAAGAACAATATGAAATTATTATTTAATATAATATCTATAATTGAAAATAGTTTAACATTTAACTCACCATTTTCTACTAAGTCACTAGAAAAGGAACTGACCCACCAGTGCGTTCGGTGATGGAACTTTCTTTCTCCATTTTTCAGTTCACCAATGCCTCAGCAAGTTTCAATTTTCGTGCATCTAAATTCCAAAGGTTAACAAGCTGATCCTATATGGGGATTGTAATCCAATCTCATTGGTAACCCATGCAGTCCTTAATACAAGTAGTCTAGAAGATTTTCATTGCCTTGTTATGGTTGGTTGTTCATTACATCTTTGAACTAGTCCCTTCAAGTGGTCTCGAATAATCTTTGTATAACATGTGTTTGTTCTATCAAACACTGGCATTTATCGTACACCAAAAATTTCATAATTAGTACGTAAGAAAAATCTATTATATTTTGAAAGTTATTAAAACATTTAGTATAAAATGATTTTAATTAAAAGTTTGCTTAAAAAATTTTGATCATATGATCCTTCATCACAACAAGGATCTTATTCCAAGTTGGTCATAGTGCATTATAATGCTACCTAATCAATGCAACAATAGTGATCTTCATGGTCAACTTGACAAAAGTCTTATAATAAAATAAAATAGTTGTTAATTATGATACAAAAACTCTTAATAGGGTTAGAAACAGATGGCAATGTCTTCATCCAACTTTTACCCCTATCCTTGGTGCAGTGGATGTATCACCTACCTTAGGCTGAGGAGCAACAACAAGATCAATTGCCTCAAGTTAAGGCACTGTCACTACAAGTAACAATGTATCGTAGGATCTAATCGACCCTCATCCATTTGAAACTCTGGGAGATTAGTTGAAAAATATTGATCTATATCGTCCCCTAGTGGTGGAGGCATCATGAGGGACGTATATGGATCCTACTTAGCTATCATGGACATCCTTACATCTATATATCTCAACGTGCGAAGGCTGCTTTAAATGCCTAGAATAAGGCACCCTATTGTAGTCGACGACCTGCTTAAGTTTTACTTCTACCAGTAGATTGCATCGTATCTATAACATCAAATTGAAAAAAATAATAGTTTTATAACATAAATAATAATATTTGCAAAAGATAAATATGTATTCAAATTAACAAAAATTAAGTTAAATTATATCGCAAACATATAAAAAATTAATAATTAATTAAATCATAAATATTTGTAATGTAAACAAAATAATCGTTGCATAATTAATTAAATAATTTTAATTAAAAATTAATCAAATTACTTAAAAAATTAAATAAAAATATATTAAATCATAGATATCTATAACATAAACTAATCAAATAAAAAATTAATTTAACATAAACATTATTTAAATTTATACAAAATTTAACTTACTTAGATTTTCTATAGCCTGATAAATTATGTAACAATGAGTTAACCATCGATGAGAAAGAGAAGAAGATGTCGTAGCTTACAAAATCAAACATAATTATTTTTATAATTCTAAAAATAACTAAATTTTGTTTCGAGCAATCTACAAAAAAAATTATAAAAAATTTGTAAAAATTATTCTAAAAATAAAATCTAACCCTATAAACCCTAAACCTAATAATTAAATAAAACATAAATATATACAATATAAATAAAAATATTTAAAAATAATAATAAAAGAAAACTTTTGAGTTATATAGCAGGAATAAGAAGCGAAAAGACAAAAAAATCACATAAACATGCAAAAATGCAAATCAATTAATCATAATACAATAAATAATAAAAATACTAACAAAAATAACCCTAAAATGTAAAAAAATAGTAAAAACTAAAGAGAAATTATGAGAAAAGCTTTTCAGAATATGAGGGAAATAAGGGAGGGGCGATCGGTAATCGAGATATATAACAAAACCTTTTCTGGTGGAATTTCAATTTTTCCTATGAAAAATTCTTTTGGAAAAAGTTTTACCGCATCACTTCACTTTTCAATGACAATTCTGTCGAAAATAGTTATTTTTAATGGAATTTTTAAACTTTTTCTTACTGAATTTTGCGTCAAAAATAATTTGGGCAATAATTTTCCCACCGAGATAACTTTTTGTTGAAAAAAGTATTTTCGATGAAATTTTTTGTCGGAAAAATATATTTTTCTTGATGAAAAATTCATTGAAAATTCTTTTTTTAATCGATATAATAAAACATATTTATTTTTGTTTAATTACAAAAATTACTTTTTTTGATAATTTTTTTGTCGGAGAATGTTAAAATCCATCAAAAATGATTTTGGCACATGTAAACAGTTATGCGCTAAAATTATTTTCGACCAATTTCAACTTTCTCTGATGGAATTTTTGTTCAAAGTATTTGTTGTTTCTTGGGATGAAAATTCTATTGGAAAAAATACAATCTTATTGGAAATCAATCATTTTTTAGCAAAAAATTTTTGTCAAAAATAATCCAGCAAAAATAAGCTTTTCTTTATCAGTGTTCCCAATCGATACTTCAGAGAGAAATATAGGGGGAAAGCCTAAAACAATGCCAAAGATGGAGGAGAGCCAATGATGGTAATTGTTATTCATGGAATTGAGTGTCTGGCTTAGGGTAAATGGATAGTCAACTAATATTTAGAGGAAGGAGAAACAATGAATAAAACAAGGTATATACTAAACAATATTGTATGGGTTTGTAGGTCTTATGTAGACACTTATTCTTGTCTAAGCCCCAACATAACATTTAAAGACATTAACAAAACCAAACAGGTAGGTACAGATCCATTTCCATCATTCTTGTCTAATGTAAGGTGTTTAGGGAAGGTTAGCCAAATTGACATGTTTAATTATATGTATCAATACATGACCTTGATGTGTTAATACAATGGTTGTCACATCACTAAATTTGAATGAAACAGTGTTATATCGATACAAGGCTTGATAGTACCTAAAATATGATTTATGGACCTAAATGTATGGTGAATGTATTGATATATTTCCTTTATGTATCAATTCATTCACCCAAAGATGGCCAATGTATCGATATGATACCTTTTTATATTTATAAATTTAGGCCATTTTGCCTGGTTCATGCCTGTTTCTCTCTTATGCTGCGTTATTCTCAACTACAAATTTGATCATAATTTTGGCTTCAAAAATCATCCAAATTTAGACCAAACTCATAAAAAATTATCTTGGGCCTTAAGATTGGATTAATACAATTTTAAAGGGTACAGTAAGGTTGAAATAGGGCATTTTATGAGAAAATATGGATTAATGAAAGCAAGGTTAAGATTGCTAATTTGGTCAACCCATGTATGGCTTTATTTGGTTGGCTAATGAAATGTAGTAAGCTCTGTCCTTGGTACAATGACTCACCATATTTTATTAGAAAAATGTCTAAATGCCTTAATATTTCATGCATAGCCAAGGAACTTCCATTTACCTCTCACATACTCCTTCTTAGCCAAAATACTCCATTCCCATAGCTCCTTCTATAGCCCAAGAAAAACCTTTCAAAAACCTTTTATTTTCACTCATTTTCCCTTTCTAAAACCCTTTTTGTTAGAAGCATAACCTTAGGGATCATTTGTGACACTTTTTTCTTGCTAATTTGTAGCAAAGAAGAAAAGAAAGTGAGCAAAAGATCCATTGAAAGCTTGGAGATTTTTTTTAACAAAAATAAAGGCAATGTTTTGAAGTTAATATTCCTATCCATTTTTCATTTATTTCTTTCATCCTTTGTAGCAAATCATCTTAATGAGCTCTACATTTATGAAACCATGACCGTAGTAGGATATTCATGCATTTTTGATGTTTTTGATACTTTATTGGTGTATTAATGTTGTTTGGATGATTAAAAATGACATAGTTCCTTGCTCACATCAGAACAACCACTATTTGCTTTATTTTCCACACTTAGCTCCATGTTTTGTCATACATTTTGATGCTGTAATTTCATCTAAACATGCTTTGATGACATCTATGCATTGAATGTTCTTGATCACTATTTATTGGTTAACATGATAAAAAATATGATTATTTGTGGTGGTTACTGATATGAGATGTTTTTTATTCTATTGTTGTTCATTATATGTTTGTTTAAATGTCTTTTGGACACTCATTGCTTTAATGTTTACTGCATTAAGTTAAATAGCCAAATTAAGCTAACATTTATTCCAATAAATAGGACTAATGTTAGTTTAACAGTTCCAACCTATTAAGTAATTAATCTAAGGGAAAAATTAAGCTTATCCATTTGGATCTATGGTTTAACTAGGCAAAATAAACTTTTTTTTCTAGTTGTTTTATAACCTAGAAAGATTTTGTCTTAATGTGTTTATTGAAAGGTCTTGCTGTAAGCCTTGATGTTTAATTAAATGGCATGGTCAACAAATATCACTCCGCTATTTAGGATTTTGAATAGACCTCTAACTTCACTACCATAGAACACAAATGATTGACATTCACATGTCTGATTCTCCAATACATGGCAAGCATAGCGAAACCCGAAAACTCCCTTGTTTAGTAGTAGTAGCATTACAACCCCAACTTAAAAAATTATTTTCAAACCTTAAATGATTATTTTAAATTTTTTGGTATTTTCCCTTCAAGGGCATCAATTTACTTTTTTGTGGTATCTCGTTTGCCCCTATATGTGGTTGGATAAAGGAGATATGATTTTTTAAATCTTTGCTACATGGAAACCTTAGATCAGCAATCAACATTTTGTTTGGGCCATTTTAGCACACAACATGGTTTTTCTAAAATTTTTTAATTTTTTATTATGAAACTACATGAATGTCCTTTTCTGGAAAGGTATCATTTATGATTTAAAAACTCCAAATGAGCCTGCGATAATATTTTGAAGTTTGTTACACTGTTTCCCTTATACATGCTATCAATGCTAAACCAATCTAACTTCAAAAATTATTTTCACCCAAAAGGTGATTTTTGAGGATTTCTCAAATATTTTTATACTGATCCTTGTCAAGTTGCCTTTCGAATGGTATCTCATTTTCTACCTAAAGGCTTTGGATGAATTCAAAATTAATTTAGAAAGGCAAATGGTGTGATGTTGTCTCCCATAATTAATTAATTTCCCTAGCTTCCCTTTCTAAGGCATTTGAATGCCTCAAATAAGTCTAATTGATTCCCCAATGAATTTTTAAACCACATAGGGTCCCATTAGGCTTGGATCAAGACCCAAACACTCTAAAAGAAAATTTGGTCCTTCTATTCAAATTATCAACTTTAATTCAAAATCTGCATCTTCATCAAAAATATCCAAAACTATTCTAATTTCCCAAAAATTACTAAATTTTCATTTGTAGGGATACTTCACGTTCTTTTTTTACAACTCCACTAAAAAATGAATCTTTTTCTTCCCTAGGTCACTTTGGATTTTTTAAGCAAAACTTTGATTTTCCATGCCTTAAGCAACAAATGAGTTTAAATGCATCTCCAAATTGTGAATTTGGTTATTTTCATATAACCAACAATAATTACAAGATATATTTTAATTGTCCCTATTTTATTTTTGGTGTTTTTTTATTTGCATGCAATGTTTATTTATTTCTTACTAACATGCTTCTTTTATTGATGTTAATTTTGCAGTCATGTTTTAAAAATCAAATTTTCAAAGGAAACTTGAGGCAATGTTCTATATCGGTATTCCTCCAATGCTCGACATATAATATCCTTTTGAAATTAAAATCCCAAAGTTATTTTTATTAAAACTCAAATTTTATATTTCAAAAAATTATCATAAAAGGGGATTGTATATGAATAATGACTATTTAAAAATAAGTAAACTGAGACTGAGATAACGTATCGCTGATAGTACTAATTAGGGCGCCATTGAGTGCTAATCTTTGCCAATGCATAAACGACTCCCAAACCCCCCAACAAACTTTGGAAACATGTAGATTGTAAAATTGAATCTTTGAGTTTTGTAACTCGAGATATTGATTTTAATAGGTGTCTAGTCATACCTAGCCTAAATAACTAGTGGTGACTCCAAATCTTCTTCCACTTTGTGATGGCTATTGAAGGTTAGTCAGAGGATCGATTCATCTGACTTTCCCATCCTAAATAACAAGAAATACCTTTTTCTCACCTTATAAAGCCTAAGAACCCCAATCAAGAGATACTTTTAAGTTGGACATATCTTTCAATTGCCGAAAGGGTACATTACGATAGTTGTTTCTATCTTTTTCTCAATTTTAACTTTTTTTCTCAATTTTCCTAGAATATGTAATTAAAAAAATCAAATACTAATGTAACAAATTTTATCTTTTTCTGTGACTATTAACTTATTTTTTCAATCATCATAAAATGGTTAAAGAAACTAAATACTAATGTGGGATAAGTTTAACTTTTTAATAATTATAAATTATAAACATTAAAGAATTATATATTTATTTGATTGTATTTTTGATGAAAATATAACGTCATAAACTAAATTTGAATTTGACATTGTTACTCATATTGTCATAAAATCAAATTGTTAGGTGATGAAAGTATATTATAATACTTCTATGATGATTGCATGTGTCACCTTTTGTGTAATATAATAATGATGAACCAAATTTTCACTAACAAAAATAGTGATACAAGACAAAAAAATTCTTTCAAAATAAAAAATTTAAATAATTTGTCACTAATAAAGTCTTATAGTAGTGATAACAAAAAAATGTCAAAAATTGGCTTCTGCATCAGAAAGTATTTCTCGCCAAATTTTTTAATGTTAAATTTTCGCACCAAACATATGATGACGTAATCTTATGATGTTTTTGAAATTCTCATATAAAATATAACATAAAAAAGAACATGAAAATTAATTGTTTTTGTCACATCTATAGTATTTTTTAGGATATTATTTTAAGCATTACTTAAAAAATTTCTCATTAATTGACAAATTTGTTAGTGATAATATGGCAGAACGTCAAATTAGGAAACTCCATAATCTACCTGTAATAGTTAATATCACGACCACCTCAAAAATATTTCATTAAGATTGACTCTTATTGTTTCCAATTAATTGGCTATAATATTAGAACGATCAAAAGTATTAATCAATCTCAGTTCATGAACTTTAGCCTTTGACATATTAGTGGAAACAAAAGTCCTATAATTTTCAATTAATGTTCATAAACTTCTATTTTCTATTGTGTTCTTTCCCTCTTTCTCTCTCTCTCCCCCCTTATTTTTGCTTACTAAGGCTTCTTATTGGCTTTCGTTACATTTTAATCCTATTAGCTCTTACTTCATTAAGTTTTTCTCTTATTGGCTTATCCTTGCTAACTTATGTCCTTTGGTTGCATCTTATTGACTAACCGTTGGCACATATTATACTTCTTTGCGAACTTAAGTCCTTGCATGATCTTATCTTATCCATCTCTACACTTAATTAGAAGATTATCATTTCTATTCCTTTTCTACCCTACTTTTTTGATCTTGTTACAAAAATTCCTCCATGTGAATTCCCACATCATCCCTTATTTTCCTTTAATTCAAATTCAAAATTATCCTTTTCAAAATATCACTCCTTCAAATATTTGATATTTCAATTTAACCCCTTTATCACTTCTCCTATTTTAAAACCCTTCAATTTCATCTTTCCACCATTTTAGTCCCTTTAATTTCAATATTCCAAAATTTCTCATCTAATTTTAGTTCTTTAATTTTGCCTTTCCACTACTTGAATTTTGATTTTAATTCTTTAATTTCACTTTTCCAATGTTTCAAGTTTTTTCAAGTACACTTTTCTATCAATTCTTCAAAAATAGTTTTTTTTTTTTCAATTTCATCTATTCACTATTTAATTCCTTTAATTGTAGCCTTTCACTAATTTAATTTTTTTTAATTTCACTCTTCCATTAACTCTTTAAAAATACTCAAATTGGGAATTATGAAAAAGATATATTTTGACAACCAAAAGTCAAAGAATGATAATTTGGGAGGCCTAAATAAAATTAGGTGTCCCTAACATTCATGTTTGATAATTTTTATTTACCTTCCACATACCTTTTCTGCTTTTATTCCCACCATCTTTTTCTTTCCTTGTATAATTGTAAGACATCAATACTTGGATATAGGTCTTCTATGTTTGCATTTCCCATTATTCAAATTCATTAATTTTTCCCATCCAAGTATTACAAATATTACCATCTCTACAGCCTTAAGTGTTTGAAATACTCTCTTATCCCCACATAAAGTTAGTATTTATCGAGAAAATTAGTGAGTATTAAGCCTCACAAAGTAAACCCCAATGCGATACTCTGATAGGCAGTACCATTTAATTTTGAGCAGCCATGAAAGTACTTCTTTTATTTATGAATTCAATGAGTCCAAAAATTTTGCCAAATTTATTCATTTTTAAAGAATGAATACTCAATAACTCTTCCATCATTTTTGAAAATATAACTTAATCATCTTTATCACATTTTAGGTGGGATATTATTAATAAAATAGTGACAATGTGTTTATTAGCACTTCGGCTCATCACATTAATGTTAGTGTATGCCCTTAAACCAATCAAATTGGGATATGGGATACAAAGTATACTCGTTATTAGTTTCGTTACATAAGGTTTTGCTTCTTGTTAATTGCATGATTGACTATCATGAAACCATTAACTAGATAAACGCTATGGAACTTAAAAGTCCTTGTAAAGGAATTGCAAAGTGTTGCAATTATAAGATTCTTATGCATCAAAGCTTAGCTCCTAAAAACATTCTTAGTCATTATATTGTCAAGATAGAGCATTAGAAATGCTCAAAGACTAACTCATGCTATGCCTTTTTACTTGGGAAGTAAGCAATGAATCTCAAAAGTTAAAGTATGTAAGATACTTGGATGAGATGAAGGTGCTTGTTGTATGGAAAAAAGTTCATTAAACCTAACCTTTATGAGAACTCCATCTTATACTAGTCACTTAAGTGTCTATGGAAAATGTTTTCATGTATAAGTCATGTATAATAGTCTTTAGACTTGTGATACTAGGTCACATTATGTATGGCGTGTCATTCTTTGATTTATCTAAAACGGGTCCACAAGGATGGATGCCTAAGTTAAGGTACTTTGGGTATGGCATGAAGCATACGAAGATAGATGAGTGATTTAGAGAGGATTCATCACTCTTAGTGACATCAAAGGTATATTTTAAATGATTTTAACCATGGTTAATTAGATTAAAGTCTTTGAGCAGAGCATGTCAAATTATGAGGAATTGTTCCTCATAGATTGTTGATCGTTAACCATAAGTTGTAAAAGCTAACTTAGATTGAAGCAAGATAGACACTATACCTTGCTCATACTTATTCTAGTAGATATGGTTGTTGTAATATACTGAGATATAAACCTTATTATGTTAGAGTAGGCAATACTTTGAATCATCATACGGCCTTAGTCAGTCAAAATGAATCACTTATCTAAAGCTCCCATACCAAAATATAAGAGTGACTGAGTTAAAGAGTCACCACTGATCTATTTTGGCTTGGTGTGATCGATTACCTATTAAAACCATTCACTCAAGAGTTATAAAACTTTAAAGGAATGATTTACAGCCTACTTATATCAAAGATTTGTAAATTGGGCTCAAAAGATGGTTACATCATAAGTAAGGATTCGATCCCTCTCATGATGCCCAATACTTGGTACTGTAAACACCTTATTTTGTTTGGGCTAATTTTTTGCAATCTGAGGCATAGACGTGAGAGGGGACGATGAACGTTGCCTGATGAAAAAGTATTTTGAGAAGGTCAAGAAGGCCAATGGATGATATCAAAGATAAACGCAAAGATATGGCATCAAAAGACGTAGTTCAAGGTGTCCGAAGACAAAAGATATGAGAAAATTCATAATTTTGCTTCAAAGAATTGATACATGGTTCTCATGTATCGATACAATGCTCTAATGATCTAAAAATTTGAAATGTCTCTATTTGTATCAATACAATAAGTAAATATATCGATACAGGAGCTCATGTATCAATACTAACCTATGCCTAGAACAAAACGTGCATCCTATAAAGGAATTTATTGATACATATTAACATGTATTGATACAATAGTTCATAATATTGATGCAATGATCATTGTATCGATAAACTCAAGGTTTTTGGACCAAATATATTGATACATTCTGCAATGTATCGATACATACAGGCCATTTTCTACGATTTGAGCATTTTTGACTCGTCCACCATTGATTAGAAACTCGATTTTAACTCATTTCTTTGCATCAGAAAATATCAAAACCCATATCAGATTACAAATTTAGACTTTTGAATTAATCAAAACATTTTTTTTGGAGCCTAAATTAGATCAAAAAGATTAATGTCATATGATCACCCTACTCATTCCTAATTTGATTGACCAAGATCACCATCAGCCACCTTATTTGCTAGAAAATCATTTCAGCATTAAAACCAACCACCCTATGCCATCACATTGGCAGCAAGTTGCTCCCTACAATAACTCTATAGCTACCAAGCTTACCTCATTTTGTTCCCATTGAGAAATGACCAAAAACACCTCCAATTTGGCTATAAAATACTAGTATAAATAGACTATTATATCTCAGTTGAGGGATTTTAGATTTTAGCTCATTTTTAACTTCCATAACACATTCATACATCAATAAAACCAAATCCCATAACTTTTCACTCATCACCCAAAAATAGACCCAAAACACTTATTCCTAACCATTACACATTTTAAAAATCACCCTCATCCATACTAAAACCAAAACCTCAGTGTTTCTCTCTTTTTCTTGCTTATTAACAACAAGGAAAAGAGAAAAATTCAAACCATCTCTGCCGCTGCAACTATTTGGCCAAAATTGAAGTCTTATTGGTGTAACTTTCTACTTTATCACTTTCATTTTCTATTTTTTAGCATCTTCATCATTTTAGGGAGCTCTCCATATTTCCATCACCTTTTTCGGATTCTTATGCATTATTGTGGCCTTTGGTTATGGTAGTTTAGGATTTAGACGCCTTAATGCCCCTTTGATGTGCAAAATGCCTTATTTTATCCTCATTATTTTGATAGCTCTTGCTTATGCATTTTATGCCATATCAATGCATCTTGTTATCCTTAATCCATGTATGAATCATTAGCCTAACACATTTCAAGCATATATATACATTAGCTTGCATGAATCATTGTCATTTTTAGCATCCATAACATTTTCGTGTCAAAATGCATAACACTTTCTTTATCTAGACCATTGGTAAAGTTAGCATCCCCATTCATATTATGTTCCATCCCCTTGTATGTTTATTGTCTTCCCTTTGTCAAAATGCAATTTGATCCTGTCAAAAACTGATTTTCAAAACCTCTCCAAGCCAAGCATGTTAACCTCAACCAATAAGGATTAGCATGAACTTAGCATTTTTCCTTGAAGTTAGTAAAAAAATCTTAGAGAAAATTAACTTTTCAAAATTTGGAATCTTGATTAAATGAGCTCAAAACTTTTGATTTTTTTAACAAAAATGACCTTTCACTTGTTCCCTTAATGTTTGCACCGTGTTTTTAAGACTAAATCATAAGTAGTATGATTAACTGCTGTTTCACAGTCCCAAACTACTCCAGGGCTATGCAAATGAGTTCGTGACACTTATGCCACTCTTTTTGAATGTCAATGACTTGAGTTCAGACTCGTAAACATAAGGAAAATAAGAAATATCCTCTGCTTTACTTTATCGCC
>JBBYHO010054847.1:0-38536 GCA_038382025.1 Adansonia gregorii
GAAATTAAAGGTAATGTTCCGCATGGGTATCTCTCCAGTGCCCAAAGTGGAACATTCCATTTTCAAAGTAAAATCCAGAGATCATTTTTATTAAAAATCTTTATATTCCCCATCTCTCCGGGGCGTATATGAGATTAAATATTTTTCATCAAAACCTAGATAATTTTTATAAGATTCATGCATTCAAAGAGGGTTATATCAAAATAGTGACAAGTAAGACCGAAAGAATCGAAACCAAGATAGGACATAGCTAGTAAGTACCAATCTCGAGCATCACGAAGTGGTTCGTACCTCATTGTGCGAACCAACTCCCAAATCTAAATGGCAAATCTTTGCATTACGTAGACTGCATGATCGATGTTTTAAGTTTTGTAACTCAGAATATACGTTTCAATAGGCATCTGATCATGCCTCGCCTAAAATGATCAGTGGCGACTCCAAGCATTAACCATTTTGCACTGGTTATCTAAGACCAATAAGATGAGTGATTCATCTTATGGTCCATTTCACTGTACCACAAGTAGAGAATCCGTACATTCTTGTTCTCATCACATCGCCAAAGAAAAGTCTCGGTCAAGAAGATATTTCCAAGCCAAGAAAATATTTTAAGTCATACGTACTCATAAAGCCGCAAGGATCCACCTCGGGGTATGTTGCAACAAACACAAGTATCAATTAAGCTCACTATAAAAAAAAGGAGATGAATGAAATATGGAAAAGGAAATACAAGAATGGAAATTTTCATTGTCAAACTACCTTTGCAAGCTTGGAAAAATCTCTACAAACTTAAAAGAAAATATTGATAAAACCTATAAAATAATTTTTTTTAAAAAAAAGAGAAGCTAGAAGCAAAAATGAAAAAGAAAACCCTATTTTTCATGGAATTGGCATGAATATATGGCAAAAATGGCCATTTTTTAATTTTTTTATGATTTTCTTTTTATTATTTATCTTTGCTTGTTTGATTCAAATTAATGTTATGTCATAATACCCATGCCTTTGTCATCTTTACAAGCCATCACCTAAAGCCATGATTATGGCTCATTTAGATGGCATGATAGCTAATTGGTACTTTTGCCCTAACTTAATGGAATTAGTTAGGAAGAAACTAAATTACTTGGGATAAGATTCAATTCCAGCCAAATTGACTATTATATGACTAAATTAGCAAATTGTAAAATTAAATAAATTTTTTACTAACAAAATTAAACTATACGTTCACATGCATAAAAAAATCTTAGAAGAAAGAAATAAAGAAAACCAAGGTGCAAAAAATCTTAATTGGAAATTCTACAAGGGAAATTAAATTGGGGAGATTAAATTGTAACAAATAAATGTTGAATTGAAATTCATGTACTCACAAAGTGAAATAAAATTTTACATGTGATAAATCCAATTAAAAATTTTGCCAAGTGAGAATTCCAATTGAAAATTCATACAGAAGCTTTTGAACCTAAAATAATTGATGTATGAAATTCATCAAAGAAAAGAAACAAATAAAAAAGGAAAAAAAAGGTTACTTGGCTTTGAAAAATTAAAACGGACTTGGTAGGCTTGTTAAAAAATTTGGATAAGCTTAATGGGCTTGGTGGGTTTATTGGGAAATTAGAATAATGGGCTCGATGAAAAATTAAAATGGGCTTGGTGGGCTTGTTGGAGAATTCGTGGGCTTTAAAGCTCATTAGAAGTAAAATTCCCTTGGCCCATTAAAAATAAAATGGATGGAACAATACTTAATTTATGAAAGAAAAATTTTTGAAAAATTTCAAGTGAAAGAATTTAATAAAAAGGATCTTTTATGTGAAAATTCGTAATAAATATGTCCAAAATAAGGAATATCTAAAGTATGGGGGTTAAAAAAAGAAATTTTATATGCTAAATGAAATTTTTTATACCATGGGAAAATACAATTGATGACAAAATTCTTCAGTGAAAAGAAATGAAATTTCATGCTGGGTGGTTTTTGTTTCTTATTTATTTTTGTAGAAAAATTCATGAAATTGGGAAATTCATGTTTCAATCACAATAAAAATATTTGAAAAATATTTCAAGTGTTGAAATCTAAAAAAAAAAAATTGTAAATAAATGGGGAAATTTTATGTGCAAAAAAAAAACCAATTAAAATTTTCAACTTATAAAAATTTATGAGAAAAACCCTTATAAAAGAAAATTGTATCCTAAAAGTGAAAAAGTCAAGAAAAGAATTAGAATTTCAAAAGGCTGAATTTGCATTAATTTATTGAAAATATATGGAAAAGTTCAAAATTCTAAACTTGAAAACAATTCTACAAAAAAACTTACAAAGTAGAAAATTTTGTATCTTGGAAAAAAGAAAAATAAATCTAATTTAGAAAAATGAGTCGAATTCAACATATTGCTCGAAACATTAGTTGGTAGAAATAATAATAAAAAACTAAAATCTAAAGCAAGTTTTACAAAAAAATTTTCACAAGCAGGACACTCACGGTATTGTAAAAAATTCAAAATTAAGTGATAAATTTGACAATTTGACACCTCGTGGTAAAGACTTTTTCTTAAACATTTCATATGTTTTAGGATGAGTATCAACATAAATACTACATGAGTATTAATAAAAATATACAACAGTTGACCTTACAAAATTTCTCAAAAAAATCTAAAAATTTTTAAAAATAGGGATTTTGACTTTGACATCATATCCTAAAATAAACTTCAAAATTCTTGAAATATATTTAAAAGCTAATTTCTCTACCTGATACTAATCTTTTTTATCTGGGATGTGTTCTCTACAACCATTGAAATTATAATTGCTTATCTTTTTACCCAAGCGACCATTTAAACATGACCAAATAAGCCTTGAAAAGGTCAGGTCTACTTGAAGGAGGTTGTCACAACATGGCCCGAATATGATTCCTAACCAAGCCTGACTTAAATGGCCTTCGTTCCTATATTTGTTGAATTTATCATTATTTTATATTATCTTCTTTCTATAGGCCATATCATTATTGACATTTTTTTATTTTTGAGGATTGGATGATCGAAATGAATCGCTCACTCGACTTAACCCTAAATAGTAATTACAAAATGAGTATTTATTAGGAGTCGCCACCAATCTATTTGGGCTAGGCGAGATTGGTCACCTGTTAGAGTTTGTATTTTGAGGGTTATGAAACCATAGAATATTAACTCTGAGGCTCGCGATCATACCAAAGATCATATAAAAGGGTCAGGGAGTCAATTACAATCACAAATAAGGATTGATCCTCTTGTGATGCCTAAAAATCGGTACCTTATTAATTACATATCAATTTGAATTTGAATTTGAATTTTTATTTATTTTCAATCTATGGCATTTATTTTCAATTGCTCACTCGACTTAACCTTAAATAGTAATTATGAAATGACTATTTATTAGGAGTAGCCACCAATCTATTTGGGCTAAGCGAGATTGGTCACCTATTAGAGTTTGTATTTTGAGGGTTATGAAACCATAGAATATTAACTCTGAGGCCCGCGTTCATACCAAAAATCATATAAAAGGGTCGGAGAGTCAATTATAATTACAAGTAAGGATCGACTCTCTCGTGATACCCGAAAATCGGTATCTTATTAATTACATGTCAACTTGAATTTTAATTTTTATTTATTTTCAATCTATGGCATTTAATTATAAATTTTTGAAATAATAATTTATAAAACAAATTTATTATTCGTGTTAGGAAGAACATGTTTTTTTTAAAAAAATTGAAAATCAAAATCTGTTATGTACTCCATCGAAGGTCTAATGGAGCATGAAAGCCTTTTATAATTCTCCTTTGTATCCCAACGAAAACCCAAAGGAACACAAAAGGTTTCAAAATTCAAAATATCTTTCGCACCCCGATGGAGGGCCAGAGGAATGTGAAATGTTTTATTATTTTTTCTCAGAATTTATAAAAATCTTGATTTTCATTTTGAAAAAGATATCTTGTTATTAAAATAATATGTAGAATGTCTCTCATATTTTGGGAGAAATTTTATATATTATTCTAACTTGGAGACATTGCCTTAATTTTTCAAAAAAAAAATTTATATTTATTGAAAATATTTATAGAACATCCTAGGACTCGATAATAATCTAAAATGATGAACCTATTCCTAATGTGTACCTTTGACATGAAAGTATCCTATTAAACACATAGGACTTGGTTCTAATACAAAATTACTAAAATGCCTTAGGCTATACCTTCGACATGAAAGTTTCCTGGCAACCCTAAAGAACATGAAAAGGATTACAAAAAGATGAGCCTATCCTAAATGTACATCTTTGGCATAAAAGCATCCCGATGACTACCAAGGACTCGACTCGAAAGAAATTATCAAAATACCCCTAGGGTGTATCTTTAACGGGAAAGTATCTTGGAATCTTAAAAGACATGAAAAGGATTATAAAAAAGTGAACCTATCCTAAATGTGCATCTTTCGCATATAAGCATCCTGATGACTACCTAAGACTTGACTTGAAAGCAATTACCAAAATGCCTCATGGGTGTACTTTCGACATGAAAGTATCTCAGCAATCCTAAAGGACATGAAAAAGATTATGAAAAGGTGAACATATCCTAAATGTACATCTTTAGCATAAAAGCATCTTGATGAATACCTAGGACTTGGCTCGAGAGAAATTACCAAAATGCCTTTAGGGTGTACCTTTGACGTAAAAGTATTCCAGCAATCCTAAAAGACTTGAAAACGATCATAGAAAGGTGAACCTACTCTAAATGCACATCATTGGCATAAAAGCATCCTGATCAGTACCTAGGACTCAGCTCGATGGAAATGACCAAAATGCCCTTAGGGTGTATCGATGTGAAAATATCCCGGCAACTCTAAAAGACGTGAAAAGACAAGTAATGATGATTTTCACTCCAAATGGGTAATTTAGATTACAAAAAATAAGCCAAAGTACAAAAATTACTAATGGATTCCTAAATTTCTCAAAATTAAATTTAGTCTCGAATTGGTTAAGAATACTAAAAATATATTTTTTCCCAAAATACCCTAAATGAGAAATTTAAATTTTAAAATAACCTAACATGCAAAAATGCCACTAAGTTCCTAAATTTTCAAAAATTACATTTCGTACCCTAACAAAGAACTAAGTGAATACGAAAACTTTTAATATTTTTAGCACCCCACTGGGGGAACAATGGAATGCTAAAAATATTTAAAATATTCTAAGTTAATGATTTCATGCTAAAGATAACCATTTTGGCCTAAAAATACTAGATTTCCCTAATAGTCCCTAAACTTTTTTAAAATTCTAAATCAGCCCCTACATGATTAAAATATAAAATTATGCATCAAATAAATCAAAATAATCACAAAAAAACACATAAAAAATTACAAGCAAGATTCAATCACCTCTTTTGCCCCTAGAATAAATTTTTTAATATTTACATAAAAGTTCCTAAGCTTTTGAAAATTACAAAATGACACTAAACAAAATGTATTTTAACTTGATAAATGCATAAAATGCAATCCTAAGGGTGCAAGTGTGCTTCGGCCAAGCATATAGGCCTAAACAAAACTTTTTATTTTTTCTATTTTTATTTATTTTCTACAAATTAGCCCCTAAACTTTTTATATTTACAAAATGACCACAAAAAAATCACCACATATGCAAGCATGAATTTCTCCAACACATAAATAATCTACCAATTAATTTGTTTTCAATAATCACATATTCATATTTTATTTAACACAAATTAGCACCATTATATGATAACATTACAAAATAAATATATAAACATGTGATTTCACCATAATAACAAGAAAACATTAAAAGAAATAAAATACATATGGACATATATATATGACAAGTACAACACCAAAACCAACATCATATCCACAAAAACATGATTCATGAAGAAAGATAATTTACTAACAAGAAAAAAATGAAATCAAAGAAATTAGTTAATGGCCATAATGCTTAGTCTTTCAATATTGATAAAAAATCTATGAACTTTAGCATATTTGTGGCTCATCAAAGAGAAGAAAAATGCATGAAACAAACAAAACTTTAAAGATTTTAGTGGAGATTATACCTTAACAAAGCTTTAAATTTTTTTTTTTCAAATGTTTCTTTTTTTGTTTTTTTTTTTCAAATTTTTTTGACCTCTAAACTAAGAAGTCTTGAAGAAAACATCCTCCATTTATAAGGGAGGATGATTCGACCTAGGAGGATGTTAAATTAACTTGTTAGGATAGAAAATAATAAATGTTATGTCATAAGGCCATGCCCTTGTCATCTTTTCTTACAAGCCACCATCTTTATTGTCATGATTATGCTAGTGTAGGTGGAATGATGATCATGTGTCATTTTGGCCAACTTGATGGAATTGGTTAGGAAGAGACTAGATTAGTTAGAAAGGAATTTAATTCAACCACATTAAATTTTATGTAACTAAATTTGCAAATTATAAAATTAATTATGTAAAAATAAAATTACATCATAAATTTACAAGTAAACTTAATCTTAGAAGTGAAGAAACAAATGCAATCAAGGTGTATAAAAAGCCTAATTGGAAATTCTATAAAAAAATGATAACAAATTAAAATACATGTACTTAACAAGATTTCACATAATAAATCTAATTAAAAATTTAATCATATAGAAATTCCATAAAAATTTGAATCAAAATAATTGATATAAAAAATTAAAAAGAAAAAAAAAAGTTAATGGACTTCATTAGAAAATTAGATATTAAAATGGGCTTGGTAGGCTTTCAGATAATGAAATGGGCTTGGTGGAAAATCAAGAAAATAGGCTTGGTAAAGTCATTGGGCTTGTTGAGAAATTATTTGACTTATTTGTAAAATTTTTAATTTTTAGGCCCATTAAAGAAATTTTTGCCTAAAATAAAATTAATAAAATTAATAAAAATTTTATAAAGATTTCAAGTATTGATTTGTACAAGAAAAATTTTTTAAAAGTATTATGTGCAAGAAAGAAAGAAAAAAAGACAACTAAAATCCAAAACTCGTAAAATTTTACGAGAAAACTTTTATGGAAGAAATTTGTTATTTGGAAAAAAATGCAAAACTCATAAAATAAATTAAATTTTTAAAAACTGATTTGATATAGATTTAATGAAAACATTTAATGAATTTTAAAAATCTTAAACTCAAAAAAAATTTTTTAAAAAAATTTACGAAGTAAAAAACTCTGTATCTTGAAAATAAAAAAATTCAAAATAATGCAAAAACTTATAAAATAAATTCAATTTTTAAAGACTGATTTAATACATATTAAATGAAAATATTTAATGAATTTTAAAAATCTTAACTCAAAAATTTCTCCTAAAAAAATTTACGGAGTAGAAAACTCCGTAGCTTAAAAATGAGAAAATTTTAAAAAAAAATGTAAAACTCATAAAATAAAATAAATTTTGAAAAACTGATTAGATGGTGGCTAAATAAAAATATTTAAAGAATTTTTAAGTTTAAAAGTCAAGAAAATTCTATCGAAAATTTTACAGGTGAAGGATAGCTCGTACTTTAAAACTAAAAAATTCAAAGAATACATTGAAAATTATATAAAATGGATTAAATACAATATATTTTCTAAAATAATAATTATCAAAAATAAAAAAGATGAAATTCTAAAATCCAAATAGATTTAACAATAATAATTTTAGCAGCAAAATACTCATGATATTGTAAAATTCAAAATTAATTAACAAAATTGATAATTTGACACTTTGTGATAAAAACGCCAATACTTATTTTTTCTTGAATATATATTTTTTGTTTTATTGTAATGCATATCGGCATGAGTACTGTACAAATATCGGTAAAAATATGCAATGGTAAATTTTTTAGCTTTACAAAAAAATCTCAAAAAATTTATTAAATGAAAAATTTGACCGTGATATCATCTGCAAGAATGATTTTCCAAATTTGGCTAGAAAATATTTAAAAAGAAAATTTTTCTTTTGAATATTCATCATTTTATCTGAGATCAGTTTTCAAATGACACTTTTTCTGTCACGTGTCAATACGGCTATCTATGTGTGACAAAATAAGTTACAAGAATGTGAAAATTACTCAACAGAGGTTAACCTCTATTGGGGCGACAAACATATTCCTAGTCTCGGATAATTGAAACTACTAAAAAGAAAAACCCAGATGAAATTACGTGTCTACAGAGGTCAACCCCCACCGAGGCAGTTACTTGGTCCTCGGCTATGAATGTTTTGGACTATCAAAGAAAAGGCCCGAACGAAATTGGATGTCCACGATATTTCTTTAAATTAATTTTATAAAAACTATTTTTATTTTTTACTTTTTTTCACTTTATAAGCTAAAACATAATTAAAAATTTATGCTTTATATTTTATATTTTATATTTTTAATAAATTATTGATTTTTTAAAATAATTCAAATCATAAGATAATTATTATTTTTTGCATTTATTGATGAAGAGGATAAAAAAGAAAAGTATAATAAAGAGAAAAAAATTAGAAATTTAATTTAAATAAAAATTTTATATTTTGGAAATTATTTAGTATTTATAAAATTAATTTAACTTATATTATTTATGTTTTAGTTATTTTGTAAAGTTGATAAAATGGAAAAAGAAAAAAGAAAAAAAAAGAAAAGAAACAAAAATTTTAAAATAGTTTATATAAAATAATTTTAAACATATATTTTATATGTTTATAAATTAATTATATTTTTACAAAATTAATTCAAATTATAATATACATTATTTTTATTTTTTGTATTTATTTACAAAAAAGAAAATAAAATAAAATTTTAAAAAAGATGAAAAAAATAAAAATGAAAAAAAAAAGATCATGCAATGCTTACAAAACTTTGTAATTGAACCTAACTGATACATTTTAAAACCTAAGATCTACTTAAAACATGCATAAAGTTAGGGGACTATGCAATTGCAAATAATCAAACTTAATTTTGGTTTCATTCTTCGTACCAAAATGTAAGGAAAAAAGCTTATTTCTCTCTTCCAAACTAAAAATTAGTAGCCGCCGTCCCTTTAAATTTCCAAAATCAAGCTATTCACGGCCACTATTGTTGACGTTGCCATGAGTCGTGTCTGTTGCCATCGATGATGATACCTAGAAACCTAAAAAGAATTCTAAAAATCTTCCCTTCAACCTTCCAAGCCCCCAAAAGCACACTAGATTCTTCAAAATTTACCCCAAAAACCTAAATCTACGTGTGAATGTCGCATTCCTTGGTCTACTCTAGCAACCATCAGATGGCATCCGATCTTAACGTGTCGCCAATGATCTTTCCCTAGATATCCATCATTTAGGTTTTCGAAATAACAATCTAATTACAAAATCTTAGAAACCCGAACCTGAAACCCATTACAAAAAAATTATTTATTTATTTTGCTCATGAATATCTAATGATTGTCCATGTCCTGTGTTACTCTGTTGTGTTTGAATAAAGGTTCAAGCCCTATGTTTTAGATATAGGATCTACCTTGGCACTCCAAGTTTTTTCAAATTTGATGACTTCTTTTGTTTTCAGATTTTGTTCATGACCCCCCCCCCCAAAGTTTTTTCAAGTTGATTTTCACAATTTTTTCATATTCAAATCTTTTTTATCATAATTTGAAATTGTTATTTTTTTAAATTTTTTTGAATTTTTTTAATTTTATATTTTCAACTTTTTTATTTCTCAAAAAAATAAAATAAATAAATATTAAAAGATAACAAAATAAAATAATAATTAATAAAATAAAATAGATTTTAGAGTTTAGTTGTTTATCTAAAGCCTAGTTTGAGGTTCAAGCAATTTGAAGTTATTAATTAGCTCATTTAATATCAGGATAAAATTAGGTATTTACAAGTATGAATATCAAAAGATGATACTTAAATAGTGTTATTACTAACTTTATGCTTTTCTTTTATGTCTAGACTTAATTAGCTCAAAGATAATTCCTATTCTTTTAGAATTTAAAAATTTTTCTTACATAATTATGTTTATTTAATCACAACTAAATTAATTAATAAGATTATGATATTATCTTATATATTATCTATCACGTAATCGTATCGTATCTGAAAGTATCTTGTTTATAAATCATTATATTATCTCATCTTCGTTGGCTATTGCTATTTAATATTTGCTATTCAAGTAGTAGATTATTAAAATATTTAAATATATACTATATATATATATCAAGTAATTTTTATCATGATTTCTTAAAATATTTAGTTCAATGTTAGTAGGCTGTAAATGAATTGAACGTTCAATGAACAGTTTGATTTCTGTCCATTTATGTTCCTTTATTAAGCTAAATAAATAAATATGAACAAGATTTTTAAGCTTATTTATTAAATGAACCGAACACAAACTTCGTATATTTGGTTTATTTATATTTACGAACATACTTGTTTATGAATTGTTTAAAGCTCATTTAAACTCATTTATTGTTTGATTATAATATAATTAATAATATTATCATTTGTGTTTTATTTATTTATAATATAATTAATAATATTTATGTTTTATTATTTTATATTTAAAACTAATAAACATATTTGTTTTTTTGTTTAAATTTGTTTAGATTTATTTGTTTATTATTTATGATTATATTTTTAATTGTTCACGATTATGTTCGATTATATATTCATGAACATGTTCATTTAGTGTTTGTAAACAAGTTTATTTAATTTAAACGAATAAACATAAATAAACCTAATTTTAAATAGATGAACATGAACATAAATTTATAATTCTTAATGAAAACAAACCAAATATGAACAAACTTAAAAATAAAGAAACATACATGAACAAAAGTCTATTTGTTCATGCCTGTTTCACTAACAGCCCTAAAATTTAAGATTAAACTATTAAGAAAAAAAAGTGAACAATAACTATTAGCAATATATTTTTTTTGGTATTTTTTTTTACCAGCTCTTAAACTTTAATCTTATTTCTTCAAATATAGCCATTTGTCATTTGGAATTAATTATTAGTTGGTATAATTATATTTATATGTATGCATAATATAAATAATAATATACGTGGAACATTCAAATTCATCTAATCAATTGTTTTAAATATTAATCTGATAATATTCATATTTCCATTATAATATGATAATATATCAGATTTTCTATAGTAACAAAATTATTTTACATTACAAATAATTTTTATATTCTTTTAGTGTTAACTGTTAACAAATGCTGATATTAATAATTAAAAAATATCATATTATTAAAAAACTTACTTAAAAAATAATACTAATATTTTTTGGGTTAATTAAACATGTAAATTATATATAAATGATTATATTTAACATAAACATATAAATAAATAAATAAATAATAAAGCCCAAGTTAGACTCGAGAACAATCAGAAAGGACTCGAACCTAAAAAGGATGAATCCATAAACTCAAATGGACCTAAACAAAAAAGTATTCGAACTCAAAAAATTTGAACTCAGAAAGATCTACAACTTAAAAATCTCAAACTGATATGCTCTAAACCTAAAATAATTTGACTCTAACCTAACTATTTCCACCTCTACTCATTATTGATGAATTTAGACAGAAACATGTTAATTAATTACAAAATTTAACATATGCTTTTCTTCTTTTTCTTTTTTAAGATTCAAATATGGGCTTTTTTATTAAAATAATATAATTTTTTTGTTTACGTAAAGAAGTCATTTTCAGATTATTTACCGAAATAGGCTAATTTTGAAAATTAGTTGAGAAATCACCATTTCAAATGACAATTTCTCAATTGTAAAATTTAGTTGAAAAATCATCAAATCAGATGGTGATTTTTCAACTTGTTATAAGACAGCGATAAATAAAATAGAGATTTCTCATCAATTACAAATCCAGCTAAACCAATTTAATATTCTTCTGGTGATATATCTGTTTGCCATTTCGCAGGCCCTTTCACGTCCGTGCTCTAGATTGCTTAAAAAATTAGCTCGGACAAAATAAGGTGTTTACAGTTGCCTGTTTTTGACTATTACTGAAAATCAGAAACAGGGTAAAAATGAATAGACACTATTTTGTCTGGGGTGGAATGACGCTCCCTAGAATATTAGGGTGCTACGTTTTCTAAGGTTGGACCCCCTTAGGTAGGTGCAGAGTAATGTGGATTTTTTTATGTGGGTACCACCATCTTGTGCGAACTTTGACTCGGGTATCGTCAGCTTGTGCAAGCTTTGACTTAAACTTGGTGCCACCAACTTGTGTGGGATTTGACTTAGGTGCCACCAACTTGTTTGGGCTCTGACTCAGACTTGGGTGCCGCCAATTTGTGTGTGCTTTGACTCAAGTGCCGACAGCTCATGTGGGCTTTGACTTAGACTTTGGTGGCACTAGCTCATGTGGGCTTTGACTCGAGTGTCGCCAGCTTGTGCGGGCTTTGACTCGAGTGTCACCAGCTTATGTGGGCTTTGACTCAAACTAGGTGCCACTAGTTTATATGTGCTTTGAAAAGGGTGCCACTGACATGTGGGCTTTGAAGAGGTGCCATTGACATGTAGGCTTTAAAGAGGTGCCATTGACTTATGGGCTTTTAAAGAGGTGCCACTGACTTATGAGCTCTTAAAGGGTGCCACTAACTTGTGGGCTTTAAAAATGGTGCACTGACTTGTGGGCTTTTAAGGGGTGCCACTGACTTGTAAACTTTGAAAAAGGTGCCATTGGCTTGTGGGCTTTAAAAATGATGCCACTGACTTATGGGTTTTAAAAGTGTGTCACTGACTTGTGGGCTTTAAAAGAGTATCACTGACTTGTGGGCTTTTAGGAAGGTGCCACTGATTTATAGGCTTTGAAAAGGGTGCCACTAACTTGTGAGCTTTAAAAAAGGTGACATTGACTTATGGGCTTTTGCGAAAGTGCCACTGACTTATGGGCTTTGAAAGGGTGCCACTGACTTGTGGGCTTTTAGAAAGTTGCCACTGACTTATGAGCTTTGAAAAGGTGCCACTGACTTATGGGCTTTGAAAATGGTGCCATTGACTTTGGGCTTTGAAGAGGGTGGCGATAAAGTTTTCGATAAAACTTTTAATACAAGCTTTTCTTAACAGAAGTTAATGACAAAATTTCTTATTGAAAAAAGTTTTGGCACTAGTTCTTGATAAAATTCTTAACAAAGCTTCTGACGAATGTTCTTGACAAAATTTTTTGATGATAGTTTCTAGACAACAATTTCTTGACACTAGCATTTGACAGTAGTTGCTTGATAAAAAGGATTTTGACATGCAGTGATGAGAAGAAAAGGACCTTACCTGAATGACACTTGGTTTGCGAAGCTTAGAGTTCTTACTAGAAATTCTTTGGAGGTTCAGTAAACCTGGCTTGAAGTGACATTATAAAAATGATGTATAATGGTAATATAAGTGCATGATGTGAAATGCTATCATGATTGCATGATGTGAAGTCAAATGCGGGAGATAGTTGTAGTTCTCCTTGTAAGTCATTCAGACTCTTATAGGGATGGCGATTTATCTTTAATGCGACTATAAACAAAAATTTTCCTAATCCTACTGGGGATTGTAGGTTGTCTCAGCTCCACTGGGGATATAACCAAAAATTTAGTCTCAAGAATTTGGACTGTTACTTTTCTTGATTCGGAAGGCTCAATCATTTTCCTGACAAATGAAAGGCATTATCAACAATGTAGAGATTATTCAACTGATTAGGTTGATGCCTTTGGTTTTGATAGGATTTTGATATAATGCATGGCTCAATTTTTGGTTAGCCTAAAATGGTTTTTCTTAAGATATGGCTTTTGAAAGCAAGAAATAGTTTGGTCTATGGTCATGCCGAGTGGGTGTTTGGATGTGAAAAGTACATGATCTTGATGATTGGGGAGTAAGTAGAGTTCCTTGTGCTTTTCTCTTCCTTTTGATGTAATATCAAGATGTCTTGATGCATATTTTAGTTGATTAGCAAACATTATCAGTTAAATGACAAGCACAATTTGAATTGTATAGGGGTTAAAAAAACAAGGCAATATTTATTCATGACAACAAAGAGATATAACTCAATATACTATTTGACAAGTAATTGATAGGGTAGCAAGAAAGATGACCTTTTAGACGGAAGATACCTCTGACAATCATGACATGGATGTTCTTTAGGTGCTTTTCAAAATCTTTCTCGATCATTGAATGAGCTGATCTTCGAAAGATCTCTAGGATTTCTTTGCCTTGTCTTGTAGGTACTCTCAGTTCATGCCCCATCCAAATTAATCTTCTCAAGTCGCCCTTATAGGTTTTCCACTGTAGTCGGGTTGGCTACCCATGCCCTTTTCAAATTTTTATCTAGACCCTTTTTTTTTGTTTGTTTTTGTTTGTTGTTTTTTTCTTTGCTCTTTTTTTTTGTCGTTTGTTTTGTTTTTTTTTTGCTTTCTCTTTTTTTTTGAAAGACATCTTTTTAGGTTTTTGCCCTCTATGTGTAATATTTCTTTATGGAATCTGAGTTGACTGGGTTAGGCAAGACATTGTTGTCCATTTCTGACAAGATTAGGGCCCCTCTAGAGAAGGCTTGCTTAATGACATACGGTCCTTCCCAATTAGGAGTCCACTTGCCCTGTGCATTTTTATGAATTAGAAGGATCTTCTTCAATACCAAGTCACCTGGGTGAAATTATTGTAGGCACATCTTTTTGTCATGGGCTCAAATCATGCATCTTTGATATACTTGACCATGGTAGATGGCTTTCATGCATTTTTCCTTGATGAGACTTAGCTGGTCATATCTGTTCTTGACCCATTTAGCTTCTTCAAGTTTGGTTTCCATCAAGTTTTTGAGAGAAGGAATCTGGACTTCGATAGGCAATACAGCTTCCATCCCATAGCCAAAAAAAATAGGGTAGCGCTTATAGAAGTGTGAACTGAGGTCTGATATGCATGAAGTGCAAAGAATATCTTCTAATGCCAATATTTGTAAGTCTCAACCATTTTCTCAACTATTATTTTAATGTTTTTGTTAGCTGCCTTGACTGCCCCATTCATCTTTAGGTGATAAGAGACAGAATTATGATGCTGGATCTTGAACTGTGAGCAGATCGCTTGCATCATTTTATTGTTTAAGTTGCTTGCATTGTCTATGATGATTTGGTTTGGAAGGCCATATCGACAAATGATGTTCCGCTTGACAAACTTATAGACAGTTGATCTAGTGACATTAACCTACGAGGCAACCTTTACCCATTTATTGAAATAGTCGATCGTTATCAAGATAAAACGATGCCCATTGAAAGCTTTAGGGGTGATTGGCTCGATCACATCCATACCCCACATGGAGAAGGGCCATGGGGAAATTGATGCAGTCTCTCTCGAGGGTCAACTAGTAATAACTTGCTCTCATGATTTGCTTGCCCATCCGATGTGCATTAGCATGTGTGCCACAGATCCCTTCATGAACTTCTTCTAGTATCTTTTTGGCTTTAGGAATATCAACGCATCTGAGCAATACTTGATTATGACTCCTTTTAAATAAGATTTTTCCATCGAGAACAAATCCCATAGCTAGCCTTCTGATAGTCCTCTTATCATTCTTGGTTGCCTATTTAGGATATTGTTGATCCTTAATGTAACGAAGGATGTTATAGTACCACGATAGGCCATCATTCTCTTTTTTGACACTATAACAATGAACCAGAATTGTGTAGATGCTCGTTTGGATGAAAGCAACATCTAACTCTTGGTTGACTTTAAACATGGATAACAAGGTAGCCAAAGCATAAACTATTTGGTTCTCTTCTCGAGGTAAGTGTCAAAAACTAATATCATCAAATTCTTTCTTGAGCTCTGCTATCAGCTTCCCATACTGCATTAGCTTGGCATTACGAGTTTGCCATTCCCCTTTCAATTGGTAGATAACTAGCTTTGAATCACTAAACACCTATAATATCTTGACATTCCTCTTAATGGTTGCTTTAAGCCCCATGACACAAGCTTCATATTCTGTGATATTATTTGTGAGGTTGAAATTTAGCCTTGCTATGAATGGATAATGACTCCCATGAGGTGACATCAATATTGTCCCAATGCCATATCCTAGAGCATTTGATGCTTTATCAAAATACATCTTCCATGATTGATCTTGGTTGGAGGCATCTTCATCTTTAGAAATGGACATTAGATCTTGATATAGAAAGTTAGAATTTAAGGGTTCATAGTCATCTGCCGCTTGACTTGCCAAAATGTTAGCTATCGCACTATCATTTATGGCCTTTTGACTGAGATAGGCAATGTCGTATTTAGAAAGTAGGACTTACCATCTACCTAGCCTTCCTAACAGTGCAGGGGCTTCGCATAGATACTTGATAGGATCGAGCTTTGCAATCAACCATGTGGTGTGATACAGCATGTACTGCCTGAATCTTTTAACTGTCCACACTAAAGCACAGCATAACTTCTCGACTGCAAAGTAATTACACTTGTATTTCGTGAACTTTTTACTTAAGTAGTAGATTGCTTGTTTCTTCTTTCCTGACTCATCATGCTGTTCTAATAGACAACCCATAGACTTCTCAAAGACTGCCAAGTAAAGGATTAAAGGTCGACCGGGCACCAGTGTTACCAACACTAGCAGGCTTGACAGATAATGTTTGACTTTATCAAAGGCTTGTTGACATGCCTCATTCCACTCTCCTAGATTTTGTTTGCGAAAGAGCCAAAAGATAGGGTTACATTTGTCAATGAGCTGAGATATAAATCTAGTAATGTAATTTAATCTCCCCAAAAAGCTTTTCACTTTTTTTTGGGTTTGAGGTGATGGCATATCTTGAATGGCTTTGACTTTGTCTGGGTCAATTTCAATCACTTTTTTGCTAACTATAAAGCTTAGAAGCTTACCCGAAGTGACTCCAAAGGTACACTTGGTAGGATTCAATTTAAGTTAAAATTTTTGTCCGTTCAAAAAGTTTCTGAAGGTCTATGACATGCTTATCCTCTTTTGTTGACTTGGCAATCATGTCATCAAATGTAAACCTCAATTTCTTTGTGCATCATGTCATGGAATAGGCTACCATGGCCCGTTGACAGGTTACCCTAGCATTTTTCAGTTTGAAGGGCATGACATTATTGCAAAATATCCCCTACATGGTTACAAAAGTTGTTTTCTCCATGTCTTTAGGTGCCATCTTGATTTGGTTATAGCTTGAGAATCCATCCATTAAGGTGAACGGAGAATTCTTGGCCGTGTTGTCTACTGAAGTATTGATATGGGCTAGCAAGAAGTTTTCCTTGGGATTAGCTCAATTCAAATCCTGATAATCAACACATATTCGTACTTTGTCATCTTTCTTTGGGACTAGGACTATATTGGTAACCCATTCTGGATATTTGGCTACTCCAATAAACTTTGCATCAAACTGCTTTTTGACTTCCTCTTTAATTTTGAGTAGCATTTTCGGCTTCATCTTTTTTAACTTTCAGTGTCTAGTCCTGGCATGTCTTGATATGACTAAGCAAATACATCCCGATATTCCTGAAGGAGTTCTATCAACTTGGTCCTAGTCATTAACTTTATTGAGGTTTTGAGTTTAACCTCATTTCGATGCTCTTGAATACCCAAATTTATCGCTTTCGTTGGGTCTTCATGAGGCATGATCTACTTTTTCTCTTGCTCGACTAATCATAAGAGGTCTGGTGGTACCGAGCTTTCTTCGAAACCTTTTTCAAGATCAGCTTCAGTAACACAAATTGACTGTTCAAAATCGATCTTCAAAGACCCATCAGACATATCCATGTCACTATTATTAGGACACCTGAAAGGGTAAATAAATAAACTTGGCAAAAGGCATATACATAACCAAGGGATTTAGATAAAGGCAAAGAGTAATGAAGACAAAAAGGTTGAAAAGTGATACACAATATGGAATGATATATGCAAAAGTCATTTCATTAATAATGTTTGATAAAAAAATGCCCCTTACATAGGACACTTATCTCCCTTTATGCGAGGTTAGGTAGGTTTTCATTTCTTGACGTTACATGAACAGAACAGGAAAAGCGTAAGGGTTTTTGTCATAGCCCTATCATCAAAATCAGGTTTTAGTGAAAAGACATGAATTTTATGGCTCGGTATCTTGGAGATAGAGGTTGTTAAGTGCCCTATTTAGGATGACCAAGACATCTTTAGCCTTTGCTCTTCCAATTAGCTTGGATCAATTCATCCTCTTGAACGAAATATCTCATGGAGAGATGAGAACGTTTTCAACTTTGACTCCCCTTCTCGACCTAATGATCATGTAATCTCCTAGTTGTAGATCCTTTTTTCTTGATGCTTTCTTGAGTGTACATTGGCTTTGAATCCTAAGCCTTTTTTGTTGGCTTGTGTGGTGACCTATAGGGCTTGGACCATCCCTTGCAGATTCTTTCCAAGTCTTTTTCCAACATAGAAGCTTTTGCCAACGATTATTTTTAAACCCAATTAGGTACTTTTTGATCAGTGAGGTTCAACTATTGGCAATCCTTCTCCAATAAATGTTTCATTAACGAACTCAAAGGATTGGAATAATGAATCCGGTGCATCTTTATTAGGCTCTATGTAGATATCCTTGGTGAAAGCAGTGGCGATCATTTCTTCTTTAGTCTGATGGTGACTACATTATCATCTATCATAAATTGAGCTTTTGATGGAGAGAGGATATGACGGCTTCGGTGGAGTGTATCCATGGCCTTCCTAAGGTAGTTGTAAGAAGGATTAATATCCATAACTTGGAAATCAACTTTATATGTATATGGGCCTATCTGATGCTGGATCGTAATATTTCCAATTACTCCATGACATGTTCCATCAAAAGCTCAAACTATGATGTGGTTACTCTTGACGTTGGACTAATAGATAGGGAGTTTGTTTAATGTAGTCATGGGCATAACATTAAGGGCTGACCCATTGCTTATGAGTACTTTGGGCAAAATGTGTCCTTTGCAATGGGTAGTGATATGTAAAGCTTTATAGCTGCCCTTGCCTTTGGGTAGGATTCATCATTAGTGAAAGAGATATAATTATCGACCATGATGTTGTTCATTAGCTGATCCAACTTGTCCATAGGGACGTCCGAGGGCGCAATGCTTCATTTAGCACCTTCAGTAATGCATTTCAGTGAACCTCTGAATTAAGAAGCAGATATAGCATAAAAATCTTTATGGGTTGTTTGCTTAACTGGCCTATAATCTAGTATTCACTATGCTTAATAAACTTGAAAAACTCTATGGCTTCTCTTTCACTTATTACTTCCTTGACTTTATCAGGCTCAAATTTTTTTGCTTGGGTCTGAGTGGTACTGGTGCTTGGAAATGCATCAACCTTTTCTTTTTCTTGAGTTGGGGGAGCGTAACACCTACCGCTATGAGTTAGGTGACTAACTCCTGATAGTTCCATTACAGCCATTGAAGGAGTTAGTTCTCTGATCATCGCTACCTGATTCTCACATTTTCATGGAATAGCTTTGTTGCTCTTATATGAGAATGATTTAGGTACTTCCATAACTAACTTTGGTGTAGGTGTTGAATAACTGACTTGAGACTTGACTTGCCATAAAGAATGAGGAGTTAGTTTCTCCCGTAAGGTGGCTGCATGGTTTTATCTCCTATCATCTTGATAGATTCAGCAGCAGGTGTAATCTCATGATAGAATTCTATTTGGCCTTCATTCATCATTCATTGGACCATGGACCTAAACTCCTTGCATATTTGTAGGGTATGACCTACAACTGTGTGGAAGTCACAGTAATGGTTGGGATTATTTTCCAATTTTTCTATTGCGTTGAGCAACCTGACTTGAATCAATGCTTGCCAGACCACGAACATTGGTATCCTTACATCCTCTATGCTTGGCTTTACTTTATATTTTTTTCTTAATGTTAATCATGCTTGCAGTTTGCTTAGTGTTGTTTGGTAAAAGATTGGTGGCAATATTTGGTCCCTGGTTCATCTTGAACTACAAGACTTTTGAGTTAATTATATTTTGCACATTTCATTTGAAAGATATGCAGTTCTCAATGTCATGCCCTGCTGTCCTAGTATGGTATTCACAGTGGGCGTTAGGGTTGTAACATTGTGGGTATAGTGGCTTTCTGTGACATAAATTGAGGCCACTAAATCATTTAGGAGCAACGTCTGGTACAGCTCCTTATAGGTCATAGGGATAAGATCAAAATGTTGTCTTTGTTGATTTGCACATTGATTGCCAAGTGCATTATTAATTGCTCAATTGGTACTTTGGTGACCTTATGGAGGGTAGCTTTGTGGTGGTTTGGATGAGATTACAAAGGATGGATTATAGGTTATGGCATTAATTGGCTGAGGGGGTATGGTGATAGGGTGAGAATACAGCATACTTGTGTAGTGAAGGTCGGGTATTTGATGTCATTTTAACTGAGATGAGCTAGCATAACTTATGGCATTAGCCTTTCCTTCCTTTTTTTTACTAGCAATAGGCATATTGCTTGATCTAGATGTTTCCCTGATTGACATTCTACTACTCTTAATGGCCACGTCAATCATTTCTCTAGAGAAGACTAGGTCTGTGAATTTCATGGTGGCATTTTTTACGAGCTTTTCGTAATAAGGAATGCGTAAGGTTTGAATGAAAGTAACCATCATCTCCGTTTTTAGTAAGAGAAGGTTAAACTAAGGCTGGTTCTTCTCTCCACCTTTGGGTTTATTGCCTGAAACTTTCAGTGGATCTCTTCTCAAAAATCATCAAAGAAAGTTGATCCGATGCCCAATCTGACACGTGCTGGTATTGATTTAGAAAGGCCTTAGCCAAGTCAGCCCATGATTAGATTTTCACATTGTCAAGCTCAATATACCACTAAGCTGCTGCCCCAATGAAGCTTTGCTAAAAGCAATGGATGAGGAGCTTTTCATCTTTCTTGTACCCGACCATCTTTCATAGGTACATTCGAACATGGATGGAAGAGTCGATGGCTCCATTAAACTTCTTAAACTCTGGGATTTTAAACTTGGAGGGAATGACAAGGTTAGACACTAAAGACAGCGATTACGCGTCAAGAGCTCCAAACTTATCATTCTTCTCGATAGCTTGAAGGCATTTTTCTAGTAGCTGGAATTTATTCACTTCTTTCATAATCATGGTGGATTTTTGACCTTCTGTTTTCTCTGATTTCTCATGGTCAAGGGTTATTTGATCTACTGATGAGACTTTCGCATTCACCCTTTAAGTCCTGGGAATGAATTAACCTGTCATAATAGGATTAAGGTGCATGATTGGGGGAGCCTGAGCAACGGGTGTAGGATCAGGCCATTGTTCTTGTCGGTTTCCCCTTAGGCAGGTTCTGGATTATTGGCAAGGGGACTTTTAGCATTAGAAGGATCATTCCTTGTTTTAGTAGTGCCAATATATCCTTTTTTTTCATAAAGTTGGTCATTAGTTCCATAAGTTATGGGATTTGATTTTACATTTCATATTGTTGACAAAGCATATGGTCTTATGATTCCTTAACCATTAGCCCAAGTCACTCAATACGAGGTTCATGATCACTCTCCATGATTTGCTTACAGCATCATGTGTTGTAGCAGTGGGTGATGTAAGGTTTCGTGTTCCTGATTGATCTCAAAATCCCTTGCACTTTTATGGCCCAATTCTCGTATTAGACTTTTATTAAAAAATATTTTTATTGATGAGCATTTATGATTCAATGATGAGTTAAAATACTGAATGATTGATGCAAGTGCAATGAAACATGGTGAAATTAGATGTGCATATGCATTGGAGACAATTGATTCTTGGAATAGCTTCATCAGTAACATCATTCATGGAGTCATAAAAGGGCTTTTTTTCTTTTATGACATGATTACATTTGAAAGTATCTAACATGATTACATTATGTAATCACATGATCAAGAAAACCCAAAAGTCATTGCTCATGATCTCCAACAAGTATGATGTCTCACCTTATGGACCGAGCTACTTCAATCATGTCATCCACCTCTCGTTAAGCCATATGAACTTGTTCAGTGAGGTGCTGATGTTGTTCTTGGTAGTTCAGATGTGCTTGGTCGATTGTCGCTTGCTAATCTAGTTCGTATTGCTTGGAAGCCCTTGTTAGTTCATTAATATGACCTTGATGATCATGAAGAGACTATTCTAACTCTTAGATTTTGTGAATGAGGGCTTTATTTTCAACCTTGGTAGCTCTCATATCTCGCATTTGGGCCTCAAGTGTTTGATTCTTTTGTTGGCAGGTGGACGCAAGAGCACATGTCCTCGTGAACTTTTTTTTGCTAGTTCTGACTTCCTCTTTTTGCTAATTTAGCTTACGATTGAGAGTGGCAACTTTCGCTACCCATTTGATTGATGTCTTGCCAATACGTTGAGATTTGTTAGCTTTTCAGAGTGTCACATAATCCTTGGTTAGGCTCTCGAGGTCATCTTTGAAGCGATCTCTTTTTTTAACAACTAAATCCATTTCACCACTCCTAAGATAGATATTCATCTCTAGCTGGCCCTTTTCCTCCTTAAGTAGAGATTTTTGTAGCAAAGGATGCCTTTTCTCACTTAAACTCCCTCTTAAGTAGCTCAATCTCAGAAAGTGATTCTTCTATTAGGATTTGCAATATCCTAGAGTTGGGTGGTGGCAATGGATCATTGATACGGTGGAGTCTCCATTCTTCATATCTCGACGTGGTGGAGTTTCCTCTCCAGTAACTTTCCATACAATGGATCTTTTTCCAAGCTTGGAAAGCTAACTGGACTTTCACTTTATAATTAGGCTCTCCATATTCAAAATCCTAATGTCTCTAGTCTTTGAAGAATGGGATGAATTGCTGGTACTGAAACTGATGCAATACCAGTAGAGGAGCATAACTGGTATTTTCCCATAATCCTAAGAGTGGTACACAAGTGTAGTCTCCACATTGTACACAATTGATTGAGAGAACACCCATGGGCTCTCTATTTGATTTCTCCCTCCTTGACGTTTCATAATTCCTTAACCGAATGCTTTTTTATCTTATCTTGATGACATTCTTCCTCTAATGCCGTGGAAAGAGGACTAATCTTGAAGGAGAAATTTTGCCTGACTCTCTTTTTTTTAGCACAGAGATGACCTATGAGCTATATCTGGAGCAATGGGGGCACATCTGATAAACCTTCCCATTCCTATTTTTTTACAAAAGCTGAAGGCGTGGATGGTTTTGACTATAATGGCAGAAGCAGGGTTGATGTTGCAACATAGGCGAGAAAAAAAAATCTGTGACTGCTACCTTTACATAACCCAAAGTCTTTGAAAATATAACAAGCCCATAAATTGCTAGAACGTAGACATCTTGAGCTTTCTTTTGATCAGAAAGATTTACCATACCCAAGAAATGCATTTGCTGCTCTTTTTTACTTTGATGTGACTATCAACCCATGCGTCTATGGCTCCAAGAATTTGCCTTAACCTCTTCTTGAACAGAGAAGGCGTTAGCACTTTGCAGTAAATTCGATCTGACTTGGCTCTTTCTATGTTGAGCAGGGCTATGTACTCATTAATGGTAGGGACTAAATCTTGTTGATTGAAGGTGAAACATCGATAGGCTGGATTCTAAAACTGTGTCACTGCTCGTAACAAGCCATCATCCAATTAAACTCAAAGTAAGAGTGCTATATCTCCATACTTTTTAGTGAAGGCTTCTTTCTCGTTATTATCCCAACTATCTCAAATATGCTGTAATTCCCGAAATCATTCTGATAGAAATAGACCTTGACCTCTTCAAGCATTTTTAGACATAGTTAGGCTTTAGGATGTCCCTGTCTTGATGTTGGTGACCTTCTAACCATGTTTGGACATTTTAAAAGGACTCGATAGTGTAGATAAGCTGTTGCTTCATAAATGGTGCCCCTTGCTGAACACTGAACCAGAATAGTTATCCCAAAATGATGATAGTCATGATGGTTATGATGAAATGATGCATGCACCAAAACATAAACAAGAGGAAAATAAGTTAATGGAACATATAGGAGACAAATGTAAAGAAATAAAGAATTTAAGAGCATTAGAAAAAAAAGTTCATAACATGTCTCAACTAAGGTTGTGAGATGAGAAACGAGCAGCATTTCAACATACCAGGATGAAATCTGCTTCATAAGGTGATGTAATATCTTATTTTGATGGAAAAATAAATGACCAGTTGCAATATTCGTTCATCACCACTAGTGCAAATTTGCGTTAAACCATGACTCGGATAGCATAACTGCTTATAGTATAAGACATTATGAATAATGGTTTTTGTTTACTGTCACCTATTTATACAAAGGTTAGCCATCATTCGGGTAGCATGAGGGCATGTCTTGATAAATGATAAAAATGCAGATGCGGGTAACAATTGTATACTTATTGTCACCTACATAATTATGGTAATTAATAGTAAAGGTTAAGAATATTTCCCCAAGTGACCCTATTCCCTAGGTAATCTAACAGCGTTTTGGTATGGTTTAACATGGTTTAGCTCGTACGGCTCACTATATGAGGTTTAAGTTGATGCCTAAATAGGTATCCAAATTGCTCCTCTATTCGATAAGGACAACCAAGTGACCCCAATCTTGGACCTATCGCGGGTTTGGCAGAACAGGTTCGATTTGTTGAATGTATTTCCCTATACAAATGCGAAGGGTTACTCACGAGAGACATAGGTAATTTACATCCACGAAGTTATTGCCATGCCTATGCAGAGGGTTACTCACGAAGGTGGATAGCTCACTTTCTTATAATAATTGGGTTATATCCATGCCATGGAGTTTGGCGAGACACTAATGCACATGCAAATACGTGGTATGTAACGGGAAAACGATCAAACCTTTTTGTTTACTTTTGTATTACCATTTTTATTAAACTAATGATTATTAAAAAATAAGACAATCCTAACAATCATGTCAAACAAAAGATTAGTTGACAAAATGAAAAAAAAAAAAGGTTATGGTTAAATAATGATCGAAGATTAAAAGAACTAGGAATCTAGCAAGACACGGCCAGTTATTGGCCTAACTCTCTATACATTCCCCAGTGGAGTCACCAAGCTATTGCAACGTACCCTGGGGTGGATCCTCACGGATATATAAGTGCGAATGACTTAAAATATTTTTCTAACTTGAAATGTCTTCTTGATTGAGACTTTTCTTTTGCGACGTGATGAGAACAAGAAAGTATATATTCTCAACTTATGACACAGTAAGGGGGGACTATAAGACGAATTGCTCATCTTATTGGTCTTGGATAACTATCACGAAATGGCCAACACTTAGAGTTGCCATTGATCATTTCGGGCTAGGCATAATTGGATGCCTATTGAAACCTATGTTTTGAGTTATGAAACTCAAAACATCGATCTCGTGGTTTACGTAATACAAAGATTTACCGTTTGGGTTCGAGAGTTGGTTATGCGCGATGAGGTTCGAACCTCTTCGTGACACCTGAAATCGGTACCTTACTAGCTATGTCTTATTTCAGTTTCGATTTTTTCGATCTTAACTTGTCACTCTTTCGATATAACCCTTTTTTAATGCATGAATCTTATAAAAATACAAATTTAGGTTTTGATGAAAAAGATTTAATCTCATATATGCCCTGGAGAGATAGGGAATATTAAGATTTTCAATAAAATGACCTATGGATTTTACTTTGAAAATGGAATGCTCCACTTTGGGCACTAGAGAGATACCCATGCGGAACAGTACCTTTAATTTTATTTGAAATGTTTTGAGAACATTAATACATATAATCACCATAAAAGAAACCATGCTAGTAAGGCAATAAAAGAAGTAACATAACCTGGATCATTCAACGCAATGATAAACAAGATGGGTGGACTATAGGAATTTACCTCGCAAGTGGCATCGATTATCTGGGAATAACCGAATCGATAATTTTTTAGATGCATCTGGGTTCCCTGATTAAACAAGGTTTGTTTGACATATTCATGGGAGTCCGGGAAAAGAAAAAATTAATTGTAATTGAAAGATAGGGTTAGAGTATCCCTTTCGAAAAGGTAGGGTTAGAGTATCCCTATGGATAACAAATAATTTTGACAAAGAGGGATTTTTAAATCTTGATAATTTTGAAAAGCGAGGTTAGACTATCCCTTCGGAAGGTCAGGGTTAGAGTATCCCCATGGATAACAAATCATTTTGACAAAGGAAGATCTTTCAATCTCAATAATTTTGAAAAATAGGGTTGAAGTATCCCCTTAAAAGGTCGAGGTTAGAGTATCCCCAAAAGTGACACATCTGACACTCTTTAAAGAAGTCAAGTTGGACAACTTAAGTTGACAAAACTTTATGATTTAGGAAATGTGTGAGCATTTTGACAACTTTTGGCAAAAAAAATTATTATGAATGAGGATGGAAAAAATGTAAAATGTGTTTGTGCCTTGATACGAGCCTATGGGAGGTCAAAGCATGTTCTCGAGTCTGATCGAGGTGATATTGAGACATTCGAATGTCTTGAGACAAAATTTAGGAAAATAATTCGATTTTGACCACAACTGAAAACAGAGGACAACATCATGCTATCCTATTTCTTGAATTGATTCTAAATTGGTTTGAAGGATCTAGAGGGTGGACAAAATGTCACCAGAAAGCTAACTTATAAGGGTTAATATGAAAATATTCCCAATAACCCAAATAGTCATTTTTTGGGGGGATACATTTTCAAATTTGGATCAATTTTGCTGCTGGCAGAACATACAAGAATCAAGGTGTGTCAACATTTAAAAAATCATTCCGGACACATTTGGTATTGGAAAATTACAAATGATACATTTTTGAAATAGAAATTTCATGAATCTTTTAAGAAAAGTGTTTAAAAAATTTGGAAAAATCATTTAGTGGGCCTGTACAACCCAACCATAATTCATGTTCAAAAAATCATGATTCTCTCATCCGGGATGATTTGTGGGTGAATAAGACATTGTTTTAAAGATAATTCGACATGTTTTGAGAGAAAAATATAAAAAAATTCGTGAAAAATCATTTGGGATTTTTAAGTAATTTTTTAATTTGCAACAGTTATGTTGCCAGTACAGGACAAAGCAAAGCAAGGGATATTTCTTATTTTCTTTATTTTTACTAGTCCAAACTTGAGTCATTGACATTCAAACATCCATGACTGAAGGGAAAAAGTGGCATAAGCATCACAAACTCATTTCCATAGCCCCAGAGTTGTTTGGGATGATGAAACAGCCTATTGATCACACCACTCAAGGTTTTGACTCAAAAACAAGGCATGAACATTTTGAGAACAAGTGCAAGTCCATTTTTGTTGGAAAATTAGAAGATTTAAGCTTATTTAATCAAGATTCTAGATCTGGAAAACTTAATTTTCCCCAAAAAATTTTTTATGCTAATTTAAAAAAAAATGCTAAGTTCATGCCTGTCCTCATTGGTTGAGGTTAACATGCTTGGCTTGGAGAGGTTTTGGAAATCAATTTTTAATAGCCATCAAACATGCATTTTGACAAGGGGAAGACCACAAACATACAAAGGGATGGCACATAACATGAATGGGGATGCTAACTTTACCAATGGTTTAGATAAAAAAAGGGTTATGCATTGTGACAACAAAATGTTATGGATGCTAAAAATGGCAATGATTTATGCAAGTTAATGTGTAAATGTGCCTAATGATTCATACATGGATTAAGGATAACAAGTGCATGGATATGGCAGAAAATGCATGAGCAAAAGATATCAAAGTAATGAGGATAAAATGAGGCATTTTGCACATCAAAGGGGCATTAAGGCATCCAAATCTTAAACTACCACAACCAAAAGTCATAATAATGCATGATAATCCTAAGAGGGTGATGGAAACATGGAGAGCTCACTAAGATGATAAAGGTGCTGAAAAACAAAAAATGAAAGTGATAAAGTGAGAAGTTATACCAACAAAACTTCACTTTTTAGCCAAATAATTTGAAAAGTAGAGATGGCTTGAATTTCCCTATTTTCCTTGTTGTTAATAAGCAAGAAAAAGAGAAAAATAATGAGGTTTTGGTTCTGGTATAGATGAAGGTGATTTTTAAGATGTGTAATGGTTGGGAATAAGTGTTTTAGGGCTGTTTTTGGGTGATGAGTGAAGAGCTACGGGATTTGGTTTTCCGGATGTGGGAATATGTTTTTGAAGCTGAACATGAGCTGGAATCTAACCTCCTTTAGCTGAGATATAAGTGGTCTATTTATACCAGCATTTTAAAGCCAAATTGGAGGTGTTTTTGGCCATATCTCAAGGGGGACAAAATGATGTCAGCATGGTGGCTATAGAATGGCTATAGGGAGCAACTTGCTGCCAATGTGATGGGCATAGGGTGGCTGGTTTAAATGCTGAAATAATTCTCTAGCAAATAGGGTGGCTGATGGTGATATTAGTCAACAACTAGAGAGGAATAGGGTGATCATGTGACATTGACCCCCTCAATCTAATTTAGACTTCAAAAAATGTTTTGATTAATTCAAAAGTCTAATTCATAATTTGATATGGGCTTTGATCTTTCTTTATGCAAAGAAACGAGTTAAAATCATGTTTTGGATAATGGTGGACGAGTCAAAAATGCCAAGATCATCAAAAATGCCTTGCATGTACCGATACATTGCTGAATGTATCGATATATTTGGTCCAAAACCCTTGAGTATATCGATACAATGAACATTGTATCGATACAATGATCATTGTATCAATACTATGACCCATTGTATCGATACATGTTGATATGTATCGATACATTTCTTTATAGAATTCATGTTTTGGTCTTGGCATGGCCTAGTCTCGATACATGAGCTCTTGTATCGATATAGAAGCTCATGTATCGATACATTTACATGTTGTATTGATACCAATGGGGACATTTCAAATTTTTGGCATGTTAGAGCATTGTATCGATAAATTTTTGGCAGCAAAATTATGAATTTTCTCATATATTTTATCCCCAGACACCTTGAACTACGTCATTTGATGCCACATCTTTGCATTTAGCTTTGATATGATCCATAGGCCTTCTTGACCTCCTCAAAATAAAGTCGCCTAGTGATCATCGCCCCTTCTCGCATTCGTGCTCTAGATTGCTTAAAAAATTAGCCTGGATAAAATAAAGTGTCTACAACTGCTAAGAATAAAAAATATGGCAAAGATGAATAGGCATTATTTTGTCCAGGGTGGAATGACACTCCCCAGAACATTAGGGTGCTAAGTTTTCTAAGGTTTGACCCTCTTAGATAGGTGCAGAGTAACATGGATTTTTTTTATTTGGGTGCCACCAACTTATGCAGACTTTGACTTAGGTGTCGCTAGCTTATGCGAGCTTTGACTTAAACTTGGTGACACCAGCTTATGTAGGCTTTGACTCAAGTGCTACTAACTTGCATGGGATTTGATTTAGACTTGGGTGCCACCAGCTCGTGTGGGCTTTGACTTGGACTTTGGTGCTGCTAGCTTGTGTGGGCTTTGACATGGGTGCCGCCAGCTCATGCGGGCTTTGACTTAGACTTTGGTCACACCAACTTGTGTGGGCTTTGACTTGGGTGCCGCCAGTTTGTGCGGGCTTTGACTCAAATTAGGTGCCATCAGCTTGTGTGGGCTTTGTCTCAGACTAGGTGCCGCCAGTTTGTGCGGGCTTTGAAAAGGGTGCCACTGACATGTGGGCTTTAAAATGGTGCCATTGACATGTGGGCTTTAAAGAGGTGCCACTGACTTGTGGGCTTTTAAGGGGTGCCACTAACTTGTGGGCTTTGAAAAGAGTGTCGCTAACTTGTAGGCTTTAAAGAGGTGCCACTAACTTACGGGCTTTTAAGGGGTGCCACTAACCTGTAGGCTTTGAAAAAAGGTGCCACTTGCTTGTGGGCATTTGGGAAGATGCCACTGACTTATGGGCTTTTGGGAAGATGCCATTGACTTGTGGGCTTTGAAAAGGATGCCACTGACTTGTGGGCTTTAAAAGAGGGCCACTGACTTGTAGGCTTTGAAAAGGGTGCCACTGACTTGTGGGCTTTAAAAAGGGTGCCACTGATTTATGGGCTTTTGGGAAGATGCTACTGATTTATGAGCTTTGAAATGGTGCCACTGAGTTGTGGGCTTTAAAAATGGTGTCTTTGACTTGTTGGCTTTTGGAAAGATGTCACTAACTTATGGGCTTTGAAAAAGATGGTGACAAAGTTTTTGATAAAACTTATAATACAAGCTTTTTTTAATAGAAGTTCATGACAAATTTTTCTGTTGAAAAAGGATTTGGCACTAGTTCTTAACAAAATTCTTGACAAAGCTTCTAACGAATGTTCTCGATAAAAGTTTTTGATGATAGTTTCTAAACAACAATTTCTTGACACTAGCACTTTGACAGTAGTTGCTTGATAAAATGGGTTTTGACATGCGATGATGAGAAGAAAATGACCTTACCTGAATGACACTTGGTTTGTGAAGCTTAGAGTTCTTACCAAGAATTCCTTAGAGGTTCGGCAAACCTGGCTTGAAGTGATATTGTAAAAATGATGTATGATGGTAATATGAGTGCTTGATGTGGAATGCTATCATGATTACATGATGTGAAGTCAAATATAGGAGATAGCTATAGTTCTCCTTGTGCATCATTCAAACTCTCACAGGGATGGCGATTTGTCTTCGATACGACTATAGATGAAAATTTTCCTAATCTCGTTGGGGATGGTAGGTTTTCCCGACTCCACTAGGGATGTGACCAAAAATTTAGTCTCAAGAATTTGGACTGCTGCATTTTTTAATTCGAGAGTCTCAATCATTTTCCTGAAAAATGGAAGGCATTGTCAACTATTTAGAGACTATTTGACTGATTAGGTTGATGTCTCTAGTTTTTGATAGAATGCATGTTCTCCATTTTTGGTTAACCTAAAATGGTTTTTCTTAAGATGTGGCTCGTGAAAGTAAGAAATGGTTTGGTGTATGGTTATGCCAAGTGGATGTTTGGATGTGAAAAGTGCATGATCTTGATGATTGGGCACAAGCAGAGTTCTCTGTGCTTTTCTTTTCCTTTCGATGTAATGTCAAGATGTCGTGATGCATATTTTAGTTGATTATCAAACATTATCAGTTAAATGACAAGTGCAATGTGAATTGTACAGGGGTTAAAAGAAACAAGGCAATATTTATTCATGACAACAAAGAGACATAACTCAATAGACTATTTGACAAGTAATTAATAGGGTAGCGAGAAAGATAATCTTTTGGGCGAAAGATGCCTCTGACAATCATGACATAGATGTTCTTTAGGTGCGTTTCAAAATCTTTCTCGAACATTGAATGTGCCTAGCATGAGCTGGTCTTCGAAAGATCTCTAGGATTGCTTTGCATTGTCCTGCAGGTATTCTCAGTTCATGCCCCATCAAAATTGATCTTCTTAAGTCGCCTATGTGGGTTTTCAACTATCATCGGGTTAGCTACCCAGATGCCCTTTTTGGATTTTCATCTAGACCCTTTTTTGTTTTCTTTTATTTGTTTTTTTGTTGTTTTTGTTTGTTGTTTTTGTTGTTTTTTTTGCTCTTTTTTTTCTTGCTTATTTTGTTTTCTTTTTGCTTTCTCTTTTTTTTGAAGGACTTTTTTTCAGGTTTTCGCCCTCTACGTGTAATATTTCTTGATGGAATCTGAGTTGACTGGGTTGGGCAAGACATTGTCGTCCATTTCTAACAAGATTAGGGCCCCTCCAAAAAAGGCTTGCTTCACGACATACCGTCTTTCCCAATTAAGGGTCCACTTTCCCTGTGTATTTTTGTGAATTAGGAGGACCTTCTTCAATACCAATTCACCTAGGTGAAATTATCGTGGGCATATCTTTTTGTCGTGGGCTCAAATCATGCGTCTTTGATACATTTGACCATGGCATATGGTTTTCATGTGTTTTTCCTCGATGAGGTTTAGCTAGTCATATCTATTCTTGACTCATTCAGCTTTTTCAAGTTTGGTTTCCATCAAGGCTCTGAGAGAAGGGATCTCGACTTTGGTGGGCAATACAGCTTTCATCCTATAGACAAGAGAAAATGGGTTAGTGCCCGTGAAAGTGTGAACTGAGGTCTGATAGGCATGAAGTTCAACACCTCAGTTCAAAGAATAGCTTCTCATGCTAGTCTTTGTAAGTCTCGGCCATTTTCTCAACTATTCTTTTATTGTTTTTGTTGGCTACCTCAATTGCCCTATTCATCTTTGGGCAATAAGGGACAGAATTATGATGCTGGATCTTGAACTGTGAGCAGACTGCTTGCATCATTTTATTGTTTAAGTTGCTTGCATTATCTGTGATGATTTGGTTTGGGAGGCCATATCTACAAATGATGTCCCACTTGACAAACATATAGACGGTTAATCCAGTGACATTAGCATACGAAGTAGCCTCCACCTATTTAGTGAAATAGTCGATCACTACTAAGATAAAACGATGCCTATTGGAAGCTTTAGGGGCGATTAGCCCGATCACGTCCATGCCCCACATGGAGAAGGGCCATGGGGCCATCATGACATGAAGTGGTGTTGGAGGGACATTGATCTTGTCCACATAAATTTGACACTTAAGGTATTTTCGGGCGTAATTGATGTAGTTTCTCTCAAGGGTCAGCCAGTAATAACCAGCTCTCATGATTTGCTTGGCCATCCAATGTCCATGAGCATGTGTGCCACAAATCCTTTTTTGAACTTCTTCTATTATCTTTTTGGCTTCAAGAATATCAATGCATCTGAGCAATACTTGATCTTGACTCCTTTTGTATAAGATTTTTCCATCGAGAACAAATCCCATAGCTAGCCTTCTGATAGTCCTCTTGTCATTCTTGGTTGCCAATTTGCGATATTGCCGATCCTTGATGTAATGAAGGATGTCATAGTACCACAGTAGGCCATCCTTCTCTTTTTCGACACTATGATAATAAACTGGAGTTGTGTAGATGCTCATCTGGATAGGAGCAACATCCGGCTCTTGGTTGACTTTAAACATGGATAACAATGTAGCCAAAGCATCAGCTATTTGTTTTTTTTTCTCGAGGTAAGTGTTGAAAACTAATATCATTAAATTCTTTCTTGAGCTCTACTATCAGCTTCCCATATTGTATTAGCTTGGCATCGCGAGTTTGCCATTCTCTTTTCAATTGATCACTAGGGTCGAATCACCGAACACCTGTAATATCTTGACTTTCCTTTTAATGGCTGCTTGAAGCCCCATTACACAAGCTTCATATTCTATGATATTATTCGTGCAGTCAAAATTTAGCCTTACCGTGAACAGATAATGACTCCCATCAGGTGACATCAATATTGCCCCAATTCCATGTCCTAGAGTATTTGATGCTCCATCTAAATACATCTTCCATGATTGATCTTGGTTGGAGGCATTTTTGTCTTCAGAAATGCACATTAGCTCTTGATCAGGAAAGATAAAATTTAAGGGTTCATAGTCATCTACCGCTCGACTTACCAAAAAGTCAATTATTGCACTGCCCTTGATGGCCTTTTGACTGACATAGGCAATGTCGTATTCAAAAAGCAGGACTTGCCATCTACCTAGCCTTCTTGACAGTGCAGGGGCTTTACATAGATACTTGATAGGATCGAGCCTTGCAATCAACCATGTGGTGTGATACAGCATGTGCTGCCTGAGTCTTCTGGCTATCCATATTAAAGCACAGCATAACTTCTCGGCTGCGAAGTAATGGCACTCGCATTTCGTGAACTTTTTGCTTAAGTAGTAGATTGCTTGTTCCTTCTTTCCTGACTCATCATGCTGTCCTAATACACAACCCATACACCTGTCAAAAACTGCCAAGCAAAAGAATAAAGGTCGATCGGGCATTGATGGTACCAACACTGGTGGGCTTAACAGATAATGTTTGACTTTGTCAAAGGCTTCTTGACATGCCTTATTCCATTCCCTTGGATTTTATTTATGAATGAGCTAAAAGATGAGGTCACATTTGTCAATAAGTTAGGATATGAATCTAGCAATATATTTCAATCTCCTTAAAAAACTTCTCACTTTCTTTTGGGTTTGAGGTGGTGGCATATCTTGAATGGCTTTGACTTTGTCTAGGTCAACTTCAATCCCTTTTTTGCTGACTATAAAGCCTAGAAGCTTACCCGAAGTGACTCTGAAGGTACAATTGGTAGGATTCAATTTGAGTTGAAATTTTCATAGCTGTTCAAAAAGTTTCTGAAGGTCTGCGACATGCTCATCCTCTTTCATTGACTTGGCAATCATGTCATCAATGTAGACCTCAATTTTTTTATGCATCATGTTATGGAATAAGACTACCATGGCCTGTTGATAGGTTGCCCTAGCATTTTTGAGTTTGAAGGGCATGACATTATAGCAAAATGTCCCTCACATGGTTATAAAAGTTGTTTTCTCCATGTCTTCAGGTGTCATCTTGATCTGGTTATAGCTTGAGAATCCATCCATGAAAGAGAACAGAGAATTCTTGGTCGTGTTGTCTACCAAAATGTCGATATGGGGTAGCGTGAAGTTATCCTTGGGACTAGCTCGATTCAAATCCTGATAATCAACACATATTCATACTTTGCCATCATCGGCCTTTCTCACGTCTGTGCTCCAGATTGCTTAAAAAATTGGCCCGGACAAAATAAGGTGTCTACAATGTGTTTCTATTATTTATGTCACAAGATAAATAAAAAATAACATTAATTGCATTTCATTAAAAAAATAACATTTACATTATGAAATTGAAAGTGATAAATTTTACACATATAAACAATTAATTATAAGTAATATAATCATAAACAAAAACTAATAATCAATGATGCAAACTTCCCCCGATGTGTTGACTTGGTAAGGATAATTTTTTTTGGCTATGGCCTTTATTCTTACATAGTCCACAATACTTTGGTTGGCCTTTCTCCCTAAGATCCATTTCATTACGAATTCGACTTGATTTTGGTCGACCCTTGAGATCTCTCAGCATTTCTTGATTAGAGCATAGTTGTAGACCATTATATTCTGGCTAATAAGCTTCATTCCCGATGGGTTGGAACTCATGTCAATAAACATTGTTTATAGTCTCTAGTCTGTAAACATTGTCCACATATAGCATCAAATCTATATGGATATGAGCACAAGCAGCAACAACATGTGAACATGGGTACTTGTGTGCTTGAAACTTCCCACAGTCATACCACTTCTTATTAAGATTTAGTTGGTATGTCGAAGCATAACTCCCTCTTGGGGGTTTTCTAACTCCTCAACCAAGAAAGATTGATTTGTTCGTGTAAACCCCCGAACAAGGTGTGAGTTAGCTTTTCTTAGATTTTCTTGCATGGCATTTATGACTGTTTCACAATAATTATGCCTGGCTACCATCATTGCAATCTGTTTGTTCCCCATCACCCTAAATAATTCTATTAATCTAAAATATGTGGCTTTCACCAAAGCTGTTGTAGGAAGATGATGAGTCCCCTTCAACATCGAATTTATACATTCAACCAAGTTTGTCATCATATGTCCATATCATCTTTCTTCATCATATGATTATGCCCATTTCTCTCACGGGATCCTATTGATCAGTCGCTTCTGCATTCTTCGTACGAAGATTTTCACAGTGCCACTGAAAATGGGGTCATCACAACTTCTATGTTGAAAAAATAATATAATAATTTTTGGACTTATTAACAACTAATAGATCAACATTAAAATTGATAAGATTGTAAGAGAGTAAATAACCATAAATGCGATTACATACCCATATTAACAACTTGTCGATGCAACTCCTTATTGTTAAACCTCCTTACGAAGTTGGCTGCAATATATCGAATCTAGTATGCAGAATATACACGCAGAGGTTTCCATAAACTACCTGAGTCTCTAATCACAGATTTTATGGATTCGTGTCGATCAAATATTAATCATATCCTAGGTTGTCTAAAAATATATCTAAGTAAGTTGCTGAGAAAAAATGACTATGCCTCTTTTTTTTCACTCTCTAAAATAACAAAGACAATTGGTACTATGTTTCTATGCCATCTTGTGCAACAGCTAATAGTAATGTTCCTTTGTATTTTTCATATAAGAATGTACCATTTACTTGTCAACAGGTTTACAGAAGGGGAGGCCTTTAATGCAAGACTTGAATGTCCAAAAAAGTCGATGGAAAATACCCATACCTTGCAACATTTGATGACCGTGGTATGCAGGTACAGTTTGTAATTCCACCATTGTGCGAGGAGCAAAATGTTGCATTGCATCCAACCATTTTGGGAGATCATTGTATGATTTATCCCAATCTCCATAGAGTTGAACAATTGCCTTTTGCTTCACTATCCACGCTTTCCCATAGGAGGTCATGTATCCATATCTATTTCGTATCTCGGCAACCAAAAATTGAGACGAAAATGGTCGGATTTGCTTGCACCAAGGACAAAATGCATGAATATATCATGTTAGAATCTAGTTTCGTGTGATCTTGTGAAATACGCTTAGATGTATAATTATGAGGCCCATTATACTTTTTAATTTCCCATACGTGTGTTTTCTTCAATAATCTTGCCTTTATACTCCAGTTACAATCGGTGTCATACATGGTACACTGGCCTGCGATATTTGATTGGCGACAATTCTACTACTTTGTAATCTATAAAGTTCTTGATATTGTAGTGCTTTATAGCAGAAACCAGGGCCTCTTTTGTTGCGAACTACATCCCAACATAGAGCTCACTATTAGATGGATTCCAGCTTCTCAAAAACTCTAATGTTTGAGAGTATTCTAGAAATTCTGCTATATACATTGCATCCAGATCGAGGATGCACATATGGAGAGGTGGCTCATACTGATGAAGAAGATCTATAGCTCCACTAGTATATGATAGATGAGAAACATTGACATCACCATCGATATTTGGGCATGTATCATGGTTGTCATCACTATCATCAGCTTTAGCATACTCTTTCGGTTCATTAAAGGCACCAACATAATGACCATGGGCTCTATATGACATTTCAGGATTAGTAGCATATGAACTTGGCCTTCCAGATTCCATTTCAACACCTCTAATTGGAGAGTCTGTCATTATAAAGTTGTTTGGCTCATCTTCACAGCTTGGAATTGTTGGTGACATAGATGAAAAATGAAAATATTCATACAAATTATTCATCACTACTTGTGCGTCTGGAGGAGGTTGACGTTCAAGGTTCTCAAATGGCCATGACATATGTGCATCTGCAGTAGGCATGTATGAAGATTCAACATCATGATGTACATCCTCAAGGTCAGCATATAACTTAATTACATCGACATTAGAAAATTGCTGATGAACATCAAACATGCATCTTGCATCATCATCATTTTCAAGTGGAAACGTCCTATAGCGGACGCATCCTTCTCCTATAGAAATAGAAAGCCTATACTTGATTTCTGATACTTTTGTTCTGCTTATAGCTTTGATTTTTGCACCATTTTTACCTTCAATTCCTTTATTGTAATGTTTTCATCAATTCTGATAGTTTTAGGATAGTCATTTCAAAAGGTAACACCTTCTTCATTGTTGATAATTCTCTATTAGAATAGACAAGTGCAACAAATCTATTACTGATGTTGGTAAGATGGAAACAACTCTAAACAAAATGTTAACAATTAAAAACTAAGAAACAAAAAAAAAAGAATGAAGAACCACTATCACTAAATTGAGAAAACAATAATAGCTGAGAATAAAAATGACAATAAAATTGACAATGATGAACACATATTTATAATGCAACATAGTCAACAAAATTTTTTCCCATTCAAAATGTCTGAATTTGTCCCATGCATTAGTCTAATCTTTGCAATCTGACATTTACAGTCCATGCATTAGTCTCATCAACTAAAGATGATATCAGAAGGAATATGATTCCGATGCATTAGCCTCAACTTATTTCATATCAGAAGGAATCTGATTCCCATGCATTGTTCTCATCAACTGTTTTCATATCAGCAGAAATTACCTTTCTCATGCATTAGTCTCATCCACTTATTTTATATCAGAAAGAATCTGATTCCCATGCATTAGTTTAATCAACTTATTTCATATCAGAAAAAATCTGATTCCCATACATTAGTCTCATTAATTTATTTCATATCAAAAAAAATCTGACCTTCTTGCATTAGTCTTATCAACTTATTTTATTTCAAAAAAATTTTAATTTTCATATATTAGTCACATACTTTCGAACATAAATGAAACCTAAAACTTATAAACTATGAAATGAAATAAGAATTTGCCACATGAATTGACGATTTTTCAAAGTAGTATAAAAAACAAAAAAAATAACTTAGTTGGGAAATCGCCATGTGATACGGCGATTTCCCAATTAATTATCAAATTATGTTGGCCAGATTTGCAATTGATGAGAAATCTCTATTTCATTTGTCGATTTCTTATAACAAGTTGAGAAATCACCTTCTGATTTAGTGATTTTTTAGCTAAATTTTACAATTGAAATGGCGATTTCTCAACTAATTTTCAAAATTGACCTATTTTGGTAAATAATATAAAAATGACTTATTTACGTAAATAAAAAAATTTTATATTATTTTAATAAAAAAGCCTTAAATATGAG